>OFHS01006515.1:0-10000 GCA_900245855.1 Calvadosia cruxmelitensis | reverse complement strand
GTATAACGGCCACTTTTCATAACCTCCAAATGATACGCTATAGAATCAACCTGAACAGAAAGGCCACCTGTCTATTAGGGTAATTTTTCGCAGGTCCCAGAGTTGACTGTTATAGACGTGTTTCAAATTTGTATTTACATTACTTGATATAATATTAAATTAACCCCTGCCCTGCTTGTAAAACTATTTAAATGAAGACTTGAAGTCACTTAAGTGCAAATGAATTAATTCACCAATTGCTGATTGGTTGCTTGCTAAGGACTAACTATGTGATTGGTTTTGTGTTGCTACTTTTGACTTGTTTCTAAAACGTGTATACACGTCAATAGCAGGAAAAGGGTTAAACCTATACATTATACATCTTAGAAGTGCTAATGCTGGCTGTTGGTTCTCAGCAGATCCTAGTAGAGAAAAATCCACCGATCATGGCAATACCAATCAATTCTAGAGTCGAAGCCATCTTCTATGTTTAATTTATTTTGAGAGTCTAAATACTTGAGATATAAGGAACTCATAATAATAATAATAACGTCATAGGATAAAGAGCACGTGGACGACCATGAACAAAGAATTAGCAATTATTTACAAAGATCATAGTAAACATCAATGCTAGCGGAGTGTCATAGAATAGTGACATTCTTGATTTGTAAACGTGAACGTGGTCTGCCACAACCACGACTTCTGCCTTCTGGGAGCATTTGGATGAGGTCACTGGCTGCATCCAAGTGGCGGGCAAATTGACCAAGCCACCTGTAATTTTATTTTACTTTATTTCCCGCTTACACTTTTGCTAAGGACGTTGAAAGAAATCAACCTGTCTTTTTTTTTACACGGTCAAATCCTCTTGCGTCGGTCAGTCAAATTGGGTTCCTTACACCTTCATTATGCAGGTTTTCAAAAATTATTTGATAATTGCAGAGTTTCTTTTCAATAAAGATAAAGTTTTTTAATGTACTAACAATAGGCTACTAGGCTACTTTCAATAATTGTAGATCTACATAGACATAGACATAGTACATAGCAAGCACGTCAGTTATAATTTGTGTACAATTCAAGTTTCAGTGCCATATCTAGACTGTTCTTTCTGCGGGGACATTAGGATGCTTCAGCACACTGTTATAATCCACTTATTGATCTTTTCTGTACAGATCTGTGCAGCATAGTATTTATTAAGCTGAGCAGAAGTAGATATATAAGTTATACTCAGTGGTGGAAGTAGAGAACTATAAGTAGTTAGCTACTTGTAGTGAACTACTTTCCTGTGTAGCGAAGTAGTTTTGACTACATTTTTCAAAAAGTAGTTGCAGCTGTAGCGAACTACTTTTTAACGAAAGAAGTGTAGTTTTTAGCGAACTACTTTTTGATTTAGGATAATCACTTTAGCTACTTTTTCCATATCCATTAGCATCTCGATTTTGAAAATTCCGAGACGATAGCACAGTGTTTCCTGAAAACGGCTTGATAGTTGACACAATACTGCCCACTAGAACTATAGAATTGGCTTAAAAGTAGCATGATAATGCCAATGATCGAAGTCTTGTTCGCATAACAAGTTGTATATTTTGTGAATAATGATGAAAACCCAAAATTCTTGTTTCTGATTGACTTTTTAAGAAAATGAAAGTAGTCGGTAGCGAAGTAGTTAGCTACTTTTTGGGAGAAGTAGCGAGTAGTTGTAGCTAACTACATTATTTCTCGTGTAGTTGTAGTTGTAGTGAACTACATTTTTAGAGAATAGTTGTAATTGTAGCGAACTACAAGACTAAAGTAGTCCATCCACCACTGGTTATACTTCCCATCATCCCATGACATGTAGTTACCATTGACTGAAGGACCGTCAAAGTATTTCTTGCTATTGCCTATGCTGTACATTGTAGCTTTGATGAAATGGCCAAATTTGATCTGCCAGCCAGCATTGAGTATGCCCTCAAAGTTGGAAAGCAAAGTGCACTTTTCTATGTTGGACATTCTCAAGGCACAACAATAGCCTTTGCAGAACTTTCCAGTAACAAAGAACTCAGTAAAAAGATCAAAGTGTTCTTTGCGCTGGCGCCGATTGCAACCGTCAAAGAGATCAAGGGAGCCATTGAAGTAACGTCATACTTCTCTCCGGAAATAGAGGTATTTTACTCTTTTTTTTCGCTGAGGCATACTGTGTATATTGAATTGCTATTATCATCTTCACTGTTTTTACCATTTGATGCTGAGTCGCTCCCAGCGCTGTCTTCAGATACAGGAGGGCCTAAGGCACCTTCCCTACAGGGGCACATCTTGGATGATTCAATAGCCTGAAAGTTGTAGATTTTCTGTTAATATTTTTGCTTCATGACACAAAACAAATTGCTTTCCAACAGAACCAAGCAACGTGATTCGCAATGTAAATAATTTACATTAATTTGAAGATCTTATTTAAATTGTCATTGGAGGAGGCCTATCCAGATCCATGGTCTAAAGCACGTGCTTTGAGTGGTAACTGGATAAAAAAGCCCTGGTTGCTCCCCAATTATTTGTATTGACTATCGCCTTTTGCTCTGTTAAGCCTAAGCCACTTTATCACAGAAAACCGATGCAAGTACAGTCAAACCTGTATTAGTGGTCACCTCCATAGAGCAGCCACCTGTGTATAAAGGCCAGTCTTCATAACCCTCAAAATGACGCTTTTCTATAGAAATCAACCTAGATAGAAAGGCCACCTGTCTATAGAGTTCATTTTCCTCGCGTCTCAAAGGTGACTATTATAGACAGGTTTTACTGGAGCAAGTAACAGAACAATGTACACCAGCTACTTGCTGGAAGTGCTACTTAGTACTTACAGAGACCAGTCACTCTGAATGCACAACTTTAAACACATTTGATGCAGGTCATCACTCATGGTACATGTTGTTTGTCAGAGCTTGAATTTATCCAACCTGATTCGTGCCTAAAGCCTGGTTTCCATTTGAATCGGGAGCACCGCCGGTGCGCTCCTGATTGCTCCCGAAAATTCAATGTGTTGAAAAATCGCCGGCTCCTTCCGATTCACTCCCGATCTCCCGATGCGCGGTTTCCATTTCACTGCAAGGAGTCTACGAAAATCAGCAGGTGCTGCCGATTCAAATGGAAACCAGGCTTATCTCCTGTATGTTTTATATAGATGACATAATAATGCCCTATTGAAAAATGAAAATCAGCTTTGAGAGTAGCCCAACAGTATAGTTATAATGAAAAGTGTTGCATTACATAGATAACCCTGCCAGTGTCATCCATTGACAAGAGCTAAGAAGGCATTATTATACTAATATTTGCCAAGATCAGTCCAGATGCAATGTGAAATTAGACACAGACTTTCTTTCTATTAACAATGTAGAATTTGACGATAATAGAAATGTTGTAAGTACGATTGAACGGGCTTTAAACAAAAGCAAAGATCAGCTGCATCTGGACATGCAAAGTAAACTATTTTCAACTGTGTCTAATATTGTTGATTGTGCTTGACTAATTGAACTTGGTGGTCATATTTAAAGAGGAAATTAAATATTCAATGTTAGTTTGGTGTGTCGCTTATTAGTTCTTCAGGTCGAGGTTTGTCTGTATGAAATTGAACCGGGTTATCATCCCAGGAAATTGCAAATTCAACACACAATTCTTCAAATATAATTTCAACACTACTCACTCAACACCTCAACATGACACACCCTCTACACAGAATTTTACAATTTATATAGCTGTGAAACCGTTGACCATACAGTCCGACAGTCACACGTCACAGCAAGAACACAGGGAGCAGTGTTGTGAGTAACGTGTTACAAAAGTAACGCGTTACTTGGAAAAGTTACTTTTGGAGTAACTTTTAGTGTAACTAGTTACATTTTGTGCTGTAACGTAACTTATCTGGTAAAGCTTTACTTTTTTCTGTAACACGTTACTTCTCAATTGCTTTCCGTTACAATCTCCTTTCTTAAATTTCATCAGCCATTCTGCAAAGAACTCGACACCACTCTATCTTACCAACAATTTTTGTAGTTCTTTTACAAAAAACACCCGATCAGCCGCATCTGGTTGTTTCAGGGTGCAGAAATGCCACCTAAATTCTTTCCGGGCCAGTGGTGAAAAAGTAGTCGAAACAACAACAAACAACCGGTCTGTGATTTCATCAATAAACTTTCCGTATTTATATATACCTTGCCCTGCCTCTTGCCATTGATATGCAGTAATAATGGCAGAAGGGAAACTGCATGCTGTTTTAAGTTTCTTTGTTTTTTAAATGCTGTTAAAAATAGAAGTAACTTGTAACTTTTAACGAAAAGTTGCTACATTTTGTTTGAAGTAGCTTGTAACGTCAAAAAAGTTACTTTTTGACTGAGCAACTTGTAACTGTAACTTCTTGTTGAAGTAAAGCAAGTAACTTTTTACTTATTTTTGTAACTTTTACATCACTGACAGGGAGTCACAAAAGAACAATACAATAATACTACAGAAATGAAATGCCCCACGATTGTTTATCATTTCAACTGGTTGGCTTTCACATGCCATGCTAGTTGACGAGCAAACAGCTGTCTTTGTTTGAACATACTATCCGCCGCCCAACTATCCCACTGGCTGCTGTTGCCAACCTTGACAACCAAGCAGCAGAACCGCAATGTTGAAGGCCATGGATCAGTTATTGAACGACCTGTAAGAACTGTTCTCGACAGCTGATTTGCATCAATCGCAGATAACCGCAATTATAGCTGATTTGCATCAATCGCAGATAATTGTACAATCCAAATCACAGTGACGTGTCTTGCGTCACTCTTCTTAAATGCTATTTCTATTTCCTTTTGTAGTTTTTCTTCAAATTGTTTGGCATCAAAGAATTCTTGCCATCAGCATGGTACATAAAACTTCTAGCGAAATACTTGTGTGGCTCACGTCCTGGAAGATTTGTCTGCTCCAATTTTATATTCCTTCTGGCTGGTTTCGACATGAGTAATTTAAACGAGGTATGTTGATTACTGTCTCTCTGTGGTATCATTTATGTTGTATACATGGTTATTATTAGGGATGAGCCGATATAGATTTTTGCCGATATACCGATACGATATATCGGCTACCGATAAAAAGCTATTATCGACTGATACCGATACCGATACCGATACCGATATAAAGCCGTAACTTTCTAAAAGCGAAGTCAAACGATACATAACCCATAAATCAATTTAAATCATCAACCAAAATTTAGCTTGCCATTTCATGGTTCGATAATCAATAAGATAAAATGTCATTTGAGTGATTGAAGACAGGATTGAAGATGAACATTGTGATCATAAGTCGCTGAAAGGCCGTCCGAATTGAAAGTAACACAGGTGAATGCTGCACATATGACGGTTTTCTCAACAGAATTTAATGGAATTTAAATCGGCTATCTGTCGATATGCTTTTATTATATCGGGCCGATAACCGATATGAAAATATAGCCGATATATCGGCCGATACAAATACCGATACGATTATCGGCTCATCCCTAGTTATTATCAGGGATAGACACACTCTGTGGGGTTGCAAGAGATTAAACAAGGCACTTTGACCTCTTGAGGTCACGTAGTATCATGCTTTCCTGGAATGTGTTTTCAAATATAGTCTCCACTTACTATCAAAAATAAATAGGTCTAATTAAAGTCGCTTGTTTGATGTTTTAGGGATAGCAGTAGGAATGATATATCATGAATATGTTGAGATATGAAAGGAAGTGTATCGTTTTAAAACACCGAAGAAAGTAACTAGAGGAATGTTAGTAGGACCCTTGGGGTGCAGTTATCCCGCTTGCCCCCGCTATGTTCCCCTGTATTTTTTGCCAGTCAGCCACACGTCCATCCACCCAGTCAGCCATGTATGTCTTTCTTATATATGACTCAAATGAAACTGAGTTTGAAAAATTTGTAACTTAGATGCATGAAATGATGTATTCGTAAGCCAAGATCCTTTCATTCAACACATATTTGAATTTAGAATCAAAGCAACACAACAGAAACTGCTATTTTGTAACGTTGTAGGATAAGTAGTTGTAGATGTGTAGATCGAAGATAGAGGCAAGTAGGTGTAGTTGAATATATAATTGTGGCAGATACAACTGAGGGTAGCCAGCCCGTCCGAAGGCTCGAGAGTACGCTGATTGGCGGTATGAGTGCTGACGTAAATGCTTGATGAGACCGCCACAACGTCACCTAATTATGTACATTGTGTCTGATGGTGTTGATGTTCTGTTGTTTTGCTCTAGACACGGGTGCCTGTCTACCTCTCGCACACGCCAGCGGGAACTTCGGTGAAGGACATCATTCATTGGGCTCAGGTGTGTGCTATTTTACAAAAATCGAAGCACTTAATAACAACTTGCAAAAACACATTTTACATGAACAACAAGACTCAATTCTTAAACCTGTGCTATGTGACATCAACATAGTCGATTGCAAGGAGTATCACAAAGCTAAATACATTATGAATTCAAACATGTAAAACTCATGTGAAATGGAAAGCACCTTAGGAAAGCCATGTGAAATAGCAAGCATCACGTGGAAAATCAGGCAAAAAAGCAAGTAAATTTGGCCATGGCACGAAAAACCTTGTGAAAAGTGGCCGAAACCTTTTCTCACATAATTTTGACGTAGATTTGTCACGGTTGTAGCTTGCAGTGATATTATCCTTGGTTTTCCAGGATTTTTAATGTCAAGTCTTGGAATCAATAGTGAAATTGCTAGACAGTCTGCAATAAACATATCGCGAGTCAGTCTGCAATGAAAAATAAAATCGCTATAGACAATTCTGACCGGTTTGCAAAGCTTACGCAATTATTATTTACCCTGAAATTCACATATTGATCATTGATTTTATGTTGTAGTTGTTTATTATTTTATCCTCATCAGTATGATGAAAACTTACAAATTATTAAATTTATTTTGTTTGGTTAGAATCTTCAGATTGACAGATTATACGAGATTTGTTGAGGAAAATAAATAAATTGGACAACATTTTGCATTATGATGTCCGCTTGTGCCATTCTAAAGTCAGTAGAAAATGCTACAAGAAATTCTGGACTACAAATGCATGCAAATTGTGTAAGGAGTTCAACCAAGTTATATTATCTATTATTTAATATAAATTTAATTACAATTATTTTATTGTTTATTTTATTAGTTACAGTCAAACTTGCTTAACCCATCGCTTAATATCCCATTTCGTTTAATATCCACAAAGAAAATTTCACTTGCTAGTTGCCGTACAAACTCTCATATTCTTACCTTGCTTTATATCCCCTCGAATAATATCCCATCTCGCTTAATATCCCACTAATTTCTAACAATTTTCATGCGAAACTCGCTTATTGTCCCGTTTTAAGAATCTCTTACAATATATGTGAACTTTTCGCAACATTCTGCATTGAGGGATTCAGACAACATGTCACTTGTTGCTCCGCCAGAGTCACTGGTTAGTTGTTTTACTATTAAAACTAATAATAATCTCCATCAATTGTTGTTAACTGAGCTGTTCTTCTTCGCTGCTGCTGAAATGTTTACGAGCCTATATTAAAACAAAGGATATACTTGTTTATGCTTAGTCTGGTTAGTATCCCACTTTTCTTTATATCCCACTTTTGGTCTGCACGAAGGGTGGGATATTAAGCAAGTTCGACTGTACTCCAATGAAATGAGTAGATCCTATTGTCCATACCTGCCCATCCCAAACCTTATGTTGCCGACTGGGGCCTTGTTAATGGACCAGGACTTAAACGTAGTCCAAGCCTGACTTTCGAATCCCATATATAAATTTTAGCAATTTAGTCCTGACTAGATGTTTAGTCTCGAACTACACTTTAGTCCTGGTTCATGAATAAAGCTCCTGAAGCAGTTTCCAACATGTTGTTGAATTTCTACTTGCAGATGAGTCGTACCAATTATTTCAGAATGTATGACTATGGAGAGGATGGTAATATGAAGCATTATGACCAGGTACGCAGTCGCGGTGCTTTCGTCTGTTGAAAATTGATTGGTTGTTGCACTTGTGTATCCATTTGGATGTCACCTGCGGCAAGGGTTTACTTTGTATAAGTGTTTGTTTGTTTGCTGGTTGTTTTGTTGGTGTAATTTTTATTACATTTTTGTTTGTTTGTTGGTGTGTTGGTTTGATTTTGATTGATTGATTGATTGATTGATTGATTGATTAATTGATTGATTGGTTGATTGATTGATTGATTGATTGATTGTCTGGCTGGTTGTTTGTTTGGTTGTCTGTTTGGTTGTTTGTTTGGTTGTTTGTTTGTTTGTTTGTGTTGATTTGATAAGCTAGGTGGAATTGTGGTTTAATTGCCTGTTGTTTAGGCTAGCATGTCAGCTCAATTCAACTACATTATGTACATTACGATATAATCTTCAACCAGGAGGTTGAGCTGTAAACCGAATAGAATAATAGACATGAGAGATCGTAAACGCCTTGCATTTTGTGATTTTCCCTCTGTTTTTAGGCCACTCCCCCTGACTATGACCTCACTCATGTCAATGTGTCAGTGGCTCTCTTCGCGGGTGATCATGATTGGCTGGCTGACCCATATGATGTGCACCAACTATCACAGAAACTACCCAATATCATTTATTCCAAGGACATTAAGTCATGGAACCATTTGGATTTCATTTGGGGAGTAAATGCTGCAAAATGCATTTATGGTGATATTGTGAAAATCATGAAGGAGCATGCTTAGCATGTATTCTGCTGACCAAGTCAGCTCGAATGTGTCGTGTGTTAATTCACCACTTTGTGTGGCTAGAAAACCTGTCATGCTAAACAAGTAATGCCAAGCACGCTGATTTTTGTACCAACAGATTTCAATTTATATTAGCAGAAATTGTAATTCGATATCATATATCATTTTTCGATAATAAAGTCTTTATCATAGTGACGTAGTTGAATTGTTTCTCAGGTTCTTCCAACATGTTTCCAGTGGTTTCTCTTGATAAAACTAAAATATGTTTCAATGCATATTAAATTGAAAGCAAAATTATTATAGCTACAGTGCACAGCTCTTATATGAACATTGACAATATGCGTAAACCATCTTTAGTACAACTTAACGTATCAGCCACCTGACTTAGACGACCGCCTGTCTTGGACGACCACCTGTATTGGCCGACCACCCTTTACAGTATATACTTAAAGGGTCAACTTACACAGTACACACTTTACCTTTCCGAGTTCTTCTAGTGAAGGCTGAATGGATATTAGAAACAGTGACCCTATAATAACTTTCCAGAAGGGGTAGAATATTGGAGAGATTCCAGGTATTTTTATTTGCAACTCTCCCATTGACTTCTCACAGTTGCTGTTGACTGTTCAGGTTGTAATCCCACACAAAAATGTGCAGACAAAAACCCCTAAACTGATGCTTGGAATTTGGAAATACAGGCAAGACTATTACACTGCAAAAAATAGTGTTTTGATTTTAAGAACAAGCTTTCTCATTTCAAGGAATATTATTCTTAAATCTAGTAAATAAATACTTGTCAACGCTCTGAGCCATAAATTACTAAGCCAGATATGAATATTGCTATTGTTCTTCTACCGACCAAGTCTTATTTTAGGTAAATTGATATTAAAACAAGAATATTTTTGTCTAGTATTTTTTCAGTGTATCTACTTGAACTACCCAACCCTATGTTAAGCTGCACCCCCACCACGATGATCAGTCTCCAAATCGGTATCAAACGATCGATCATGCGATGATCAGTCGTGATCAGTTGATTTCATTCGATTATCAATAGTAATTATCGAGATATCAACGATTATCTGTGGGGGGTGCAGCTTAACGTCAAGCTACACTCCCCACGGTGAAATAATGACATTATCATCACATATTAGGTATCAAACGAATGATCACGCGATGATCAGTCGTGATCAGAAGGTTTCATTCGATTATCATGTGTAATTATCAAGATATCAACGATTATCTGTGGGGGGTGCAGCTTAACGTCAAGCTACACCCCCCACGGTGAAATAA
>OFHS01006514.1:0-10002 GCA_900245855.1 Calvadosia cruxmelitensis | reverse complement strand
CATGTGAATTAGAAAACAGAGTGATAAACCATGTGAAAACCATGTAAAAACGATGTGAAAATGGGAAGCACCATGTGAAAAATCATGTGAAATTTCAAAAACCATGTGAAAAACCATGTGAATTAGAAAACAGAGTGAAAAACCATGTGAAAAACCATGTGAATTAGAAAACAGAGTAAAAAACCATGTGAAAAACCATGTAAATTAGATAACAGAGTGATAAACCTTATGAAAAGGGCACTTTTCACATGGTTTTTCACATGATTTTCACATGGATTTCACATGGTATCAGTTCATAATGTAAAATGTTTGTATAGGTGACTTTAAAAGACTGATATAATTGGGCTAAGCAGGCATCGAGGAAGAAGATGGCAGAATGATGATCTGTCCTGCTAATCGGTCTTTAATATCCAGTATCCAGTGTGCCATGCCACCTGTTTGCTTTTGTACACAATTATATCTCTGTTTTTGTCCTGTTGCGTGCTCTCTGTGGAAGCTTTCATGTGTTGCAGAAACCAATGCTTTGCCAAACGCAATCTCCCTCTTCTCATGCATTCTTCTTTATTCTTTAGAAAGGAGAAAGAGATCAAACGTCTCGAAGCAGAAATAGAACAAGAGAGGAGGATGACAGATAGTCTCGTGGCAGATATGGTTAGTGTTTTGTTGGTAGCTGTTTGTCTGTAAAGGCAATGTCACTTTAAATTGTCATCCAGAAATGTTTTGGGAGCATGGGGAAACATCGATGAAGGAAACATTGTTGCAGATTTCTTCAAAAAATGTACATTCGATTCCACTTAATTGGACCACTATATAATCTAACCAGTTATTTATTTGCGCTGATTTGCAAATGCGAAATCAGATCCTATAAAATTAAATGAAATTATATCGATTATTTGGACCAAACGATCCGCTTAATTAGACCAAATTTGAAAATATTTGAGCATTTTCTGAGTAAATCACAAACAAATAAGCAAATAATTTCTTTATTTTGAATTGTTTAAAGAAATGCTGTGAATGATCATACCGAGTCATTTGCAAGTCTGATCATTGTAGATTATGTCCTTTGCAGCATTGGATTATCTGTCCAACTGTTTGAATTTACCACAAATGCCTCTCTGATGAGATCCATTTGATCATGCGTAGTCTCTATGCATTTTGCAATTCATGCTAGTTGACCTCTGCCACATGGGATGACACCAAATATGACTTTGTTTAAAGCACATTCAACCTTACTCTTTTCTGTGATGGTCGATTTCAAGGATTGTTCTTGGCTATCAAAACTTTTGATTTAAGCTCAAAACACATGACCGTACTCGCTTAAATTCCAAAATGCATCGGGACTGCACTTAGCCAATTAGGCGGTTTTAATTGTATGTCAAAAGACAAAAGTTGCCTTTCCAGAAATATTTAAGGATTTCTCCTCGGGAGTTCTTAATTTATCCTACAAGGACTCATGGATTTCAATTTTCCTGTCAATATATAATTTTATTTTCAAGGTTTGTGGGAGGACGGCTTTGCTTTAATTTTGTATTGTGAAAACCATTTGAAAAATGGAATCACTTATAAAAAGTGCACTTTTCACATCTTTTTTTTCAAATTCGCATGCTTTGCACATGGTTTCACACGTTTTTGGATTCATATTGTTATTTGGACGTGACTTCCCAATCTCTTTTGAAGTTTCTAATTGTTGATATTTTTGTCAATTTTAGCAACCAAGTATGCGAACAAAGTATGTTCAATTGAAGAATATGAACATGGCGCTGCAAACGGTGAGGGCACATTGCATCCAAACTGATATTGTGTTATACTTCTTACCTTTTGTACTCTTGGTATTAATTTACTGAAATTACTCACCGAAGAGAGTGAAGTATTTCAAGCTACGTAAACTTAATTGCTGTTTAACACGTTCAGATTGGGTCACTACACTTTGTTCATCCTTTCGCAGTTACTGATTTATCAACGTTTTTATTGTGGCTGATTGTCATGGCTACCATCTATGCCACTTGTAGGAGGTAAAATTTGCGCTATAGATATTTGAGAGCTGGGACCTTATTCATGGTCCAGGACTACAGGTCTACAGCGTAGTCTGAAACTAAGCATTGAATCTGGACTAAATGACTGAAATCTGTATATGGGACTTGAGATTTAATTAAGGGGCCTTAAGACTCTAAAGACAGTCCTGTACTTACTGACATCAAAGAAAGTCTTTGTAGTTACTTTCGTGTTTACTAATAGCTGCTCCCGGCTGTTGCGATTTGCTGGTGTAACAGAGAATTTACACTAGTCGTATATTTTCTTGGAATCTTACCTACCTGACGTAAAGGTTGCAGGAGTTTTTTGCTCCTTGCAGCTGTTACAGATAGTGTTAGAATGGATTTTGTTTTCTGTGTTTAGGAGATGGAGAAGAAACAGCAGCAGTTAGACACTTATAACGAGAAGATTCATCGATTGGAAGAGGTTTGTCTCGAAAACAAGCTTCAAGACCTGTTGTACTCATTAGAGGACAGTGCTTTGTGTCAATGTATTGATGTACTAGTCTGCTTTAAGCTATCATTGTCTTGATTCATCATTGTATCGATTGTCATAGTGTCGGTAAGCTAATATGCTGATTAGCGAAGTTGCTGATATGTCAAAGAATCGATGCCTCAATTTGTAGTAGAATTGATCCTTTGACGGTGTGCCAATCCATCGTTGCTTCAAAACATTAACGGGTCAATCTGTTAAAATGGACGTTGTGAGTACCTTTAATCGGCACATTGACAGATTAAGACATTGATGATTTGACGCGGTCCTCATTCTTGAACGCACCACGCACTGGACAAGCTGCTATGATTACTCAAGATGTGTGCTTGATCTCTTCAATCCAGCGAGGCTATATTGTGATCATGCCCGGTCATCGGTGGACGTATGGCGACAGTTTCCTAATAATTATAACTTGAGAAAAGCCACGTCTGTACTTACAGATTTTTAATATTGCTTTACAGATAATTTTTCTTTTTTTTCTTGAAAGTGAACAGAATATGATGATCACAATGTTATGTTCGTTACAGTCAGGGCTCGTAACATTTTCTGTTTCTATCTTGCTTTACTTTACTCTGGTATAAAATGTCGTCTGCTGTGATTTCTATGCAGGAAATTTCCCAATCTCCAATCAAACAAGAAGCAGGTAATATTCAGGTCTTGGGTTGCTGAATACTTTTTGCTTTCTTGCATGCATGTGACACTTTGAAACACATCACACAATGCTAATGCTCAAATTACGTCACAGTTGAATATTTGATGCAGATTGTAGCAATGCCGTTTGCAGGAAGAAGTCTTAAAGCTGAGCTGTGTTTTCTAAAAGATTGATGAGGAAATTATTATTGTGGAATGGGCACCTTGAATTTCCTATGCTTGCCTTGAAAATCCACTGCGTGCAAACGATTCGAAAGGGATTGATTTCAGTCTCTAGGGAGCTGTATCTGAGCTGAAAAACAATGCACAGGATTCAATGCTGTTCGAAACTTCTTAGCAGCTTGGTCCATCTAGTCGTCATATAAAACACAAATGATTGAACCTTCTTGCATGTACAGTCAAACCTGTCCTAGCGGTCGCCTCTATAGAGCAGCCACCTGTGTATAAAGGCCACTCTTCATAACCCCAAAATGATGCTTTCTATAAAAACCAACCTGGACAGCAGGGTTCTGCCCACGCCGGACGGCGCCGGACGGGCCCGTCCGGCACTCAGACAAACCGTCCGCCACAAAAGAAAAAAAATCTATTCCCGTCCGGCACTACTTTACAAGTCCTTGACCAAAAGTGCTTTGATAAAGTTCACAATTCCCTTGCCTAGTTGTTGTGTTGGTTGTCATGTCGTGAATGAGCGACAGCAGTACTTCAGCAGAGTCGTCACCAAACTATTTCCAGAACATCGCGCGGCAACTTTGTGGAAAGGTCTTTAATAGTAGGGCATCGCATCCTGGAAATTGACGTCGCAGTCCCCGAACTTTCCACGCATTCAATCTAACTAATGTTATTACATTTCACGTGGCAACAATAATTCAGAGTAGGCATTCCCCAAGTACAAATAAGCATAAGCCTACAGTTCTTTCAAAATCCGGGTCAGTCAATTCAAGTAACTTTGCGATTGCTCATCAGTGAGACAAGTCGACATTTGAGCGGCCGTGAGAATCACAATTCGTAAATGTTATAACAATAGAGCCAGACTCTGACAAAACAGCCAAGAAAAAATAGTAAGCTAGTAGATTGGTTGCATTTTCAACTTTTTATTTCAGAATCTCCAAAAGCAGCAGTGTTATATATTTGAAACTATTCCTCTCCTTGCTTTCGCTCAACGCAGCGCCATGAGCACGTGTTTTGACCGCTTCGCCGTCTTCACGCACAGCCGCTCACATGAATTTGCCATCAAAATATAATGGTGTGACCTTTCTCCTAGAACAATAGCTGGCTCAAATGTCGAATAGGTGTTGAATTACAAAACCTGTAAAACTAATGTAAACAAACCGTCGCCCGTCGTGTATTCAACTGTTCGAATTACACACTGAGAAACGGGGCAGTGATAATTCTAGTTCTAGCAGTGTGTCTTTGTTGTAGCATGGTTGTAGGCTGTTGAGAACTTTGAGTTATGGGATTGAATATCCACCTGTTGTAATCTTAATGTGCAGTACGTATATAACCATCACCAGTGTTATCAAGTTATCTTTATAATTCATAAATCTTTAAATTGTCAATCCGTGTTTTGCGTACATGTCTAATTACTTTCCAATAAATTAAACTTCACTGCGAGTAAAACACATCATATGAGCCTACCCTACTGCACAGTTTAATAATGTACACTGTAGAGTCATGTTGATTGATCTCTAATAATCTTTGTGCAGCAGAATTCCTAATAGTTTGATGACTAAAAATTCTGACCCTACTAATTATGGGTGTGGCTCAGGTGGGCGTGGCACTCAACATTTTGTCCGGCACTCAATTTTGGCTGGGCAGAACCCTGCTGGACAGAAAGATCACCTGTCTATAAAGGTCATTTTTCTCAAGTCCCAGAGGTGACTGTTGTAGACAGGTTTCACTGTATATGAATGATGAAATATAAAATGATTGATTATAGTAGCACAAACCTTGCTTGATGTGTAATTGGTTTCTTTTTCTCAATCTTCTTCATTATAAATCATATCTTGCAATGTTGTCATTCGTATTTACAATCAAGATTGCGCTATCATTACTCAAGTAATTACGTAGGTAGGTTTAGTTATATTTGCTTGTAATCGGTCTATTTGTGTTCTCAGTGAGTTTACATGAGAAGATTGCTGAACTGGAAGAGAAGAAGGACGCCTTGATGAAAGAGCAAGAGATGTCAAACAAAATCACGCCTCAAGAGGAACGCGACAGACTACTGCAACAGGTAACAGATTGTCATGATGTGTACTACAGTTAAATCAATCAATTGTTACATTGGATATAATCTTCATACAGTGAAACCTGTTTATAATGGTCATCTTTGGGACCTAAGAAAGACGACCTTTATAGACAGGTGGCCTTTCTGTCCGGGTTGATTTCTATAAAAAGTGTCATTTTGGAGTTATGAAGAGTGGCCTTTATCCACAGGTGGCTGCTCTATAGAGGTGACCGCTAATACAGGTTTGACTGTAATCATTTAGCTGATTCATCTCGTTTAATGTTCCAACTCTCATTGATACTATTCCACATTTAACTGCACAAGAATGTCTGCACTGAGACATCTACTTCTGTATTATTTTGAAGTTTTCATAGTCTCTCGTTACTTTCAATTTGATAATCACCCCTGTATATTCTATCAAATGCAGCCCCTTCTAAGGTTCTAGGTATCTTCAATAAACCTGTTAGTATTTGGACTTGAATATATACCTATTTAGCAGATAGTTTATCGCATTCAGAAGAAAACATGAGACCTATGCTAAAATGATGTAGGATCGTTTTTTGATGATGAAGCTCAATACCTCCCCCATATGTGGTGTAATGGTTTCTCTATTTTAATTTTATAATTTCTTTTCGACGTAAACTCTTCATATTCATAATAATAATAGTTTGTCATAGTTGTACTTTACTGCTGGTTTGGAGAGAATATGTTTGCAATGTTGTGCTGTACGTAAATCGAAACTGCCAAGCTCCTGCATCATAGCAAATCAGATTCTGTCAATGTTATTAATTTACTAACATGGCGTTGCAACATATAACCAATCAGAAAGTTAGTCCTTAGCATTCAGCCAATAAGCAACCAATAAAGCGATTTCAAGTCTTCATTTAACTAGTTTTGTTAGCAGGACAAGGGTTAACATGGCGTTGATACCTCAAACACATCAATTCTTTTTTTTTTTGCAGGTCAAAGATGATAATCAAGAAGTTGCACGTATCGAAAATAGGTCAGTTTGTTTTAGCCTGTACCACAGTGCACATGTGCGCCGTCATGACATTTGTGACAAAATGCAGGAATTGACATGCATCATTCTACCTTTAGCTTTGGTTATTTTTCTATAGCAGGAAACTAATGTAATGTGTAAGTTGATACTGTGTGAAAGTCTTTGTAACAGCACAATTGACAGACAATAGACCTTTTGCACTAGCTACCGTTATGGGAAAAGCCAGTGCATTGTGGGGCAAGTTGAGTGCCCATGAAGCAGAGAAGAAACTGGGTTTCTGACCCAGCATATTAACGAGAATCATATTTTTAAGCAAAGTAGCGCAGCTTGTAGAAATTTGCATCTGTATCAAATCCAACTTTCTCCGTAAGTTCCGAAGTCAGAGACATCACCCTTCCCCATAATGCACTTGCTTTTTCCAAAATGGTAGCTTGTGAAAGTGGTCTATTGGACCACATCAGGAGATCGTCGTTTGGACCGATTAAGTGGCTGGACCAATTATTCATAAGTCAATTTTTGTTGGGGAAAGGATTCTGCCTTTGCATCATTAATCCATTAAAGCATCTGATCTGATTACATTGCGGTCCAATTAAGTATAATTTTTCATTGATAAGCTTACAATTTAATAAACAATTTAAAATATTATGTCAGTGTGTCAATAATTTGCAACACAACAAATGGGATTATGGTTTATGTTTTAGAGTGACTGAAATCAAAGAGAAAACAGAGAGGATAAAAACCGAAATAGAACAATTGGACATGGACATTGAAGAGCATCAAGGTGAAATTACAAAAACATTTCTTAGTTATTTGTTTGTTCGTCAGTTCTGTTGTTTGTTTGTTAGTTTGTTTGTTTTTATTAGTTATTTTGTTTGTTTGTTACTTTTTTCGTTATTTTGTTCAGATGAAGATGGTATCGATTTGTGTTCAGATAGTTAAAATACAGTCAACTCCACCAATAACGGTTCCGTCATTACCGGAATTTCGCCAATAGCGGTGAATTTTTAAAGTCCCAATGATTGTTACGGTCTGCCTTTGCTAAATATATCCGCCAATAACGGTGTCGCCAATAACGGTTTTTGGTCTATTTCGGTTTTTCCTTCTGGCCCCAGACGACAATTAATTCACAATTATCGGATTTTGAGTCCCTCCAAATCAGTTTGCATGATATTGATTCAGCTTCGAGGTCATGAACGCGTATTCTGTCATGTCCTTGCACATGAACAGTCTTGCTTCTGTTGCAGAAAGCAGCAGAATGAGGCTGATGGCAATATAGGGCGATATTGAGTCTGTGGCTCTTTCAGCTCTCCGACAGACAACCATTTCGTAGTATTTCAATTGTAACTAACAATTGCGCAATAATTATCTATAATGTTTTACCTGATTTCTGCTGCTATATATTACAATAAAAAGAAAGGATTACGTCATTTTCATTGTTTGTCTATACCGGATTTCGCCAATAACGGTTACATTTGGACAGTCCCCAGCACACCGTTATTGGCGGAGTTGACTGTACATGCATTTTTATGCAAATCGGTTATAATTATGCAAGTATAGTTTACTTGCATACATTTCTGATGTCCTTAATTTGTGCTATACAGTACTGAAGTTTTGTATTGGAAAGATACAGAAATCGATTAATTTATATGCTAGCATTTTCTTTGCAAAAAGCGCTTTGCATTTAGGCAGCTTTTGCATATGTCTGAAACTCTGAATTATGAGTGACTGGATATTGTTACATTTTAGAATTTTGGTAATGTACAGTATCAGAGTATCTCACTCCAAAGGATACTCCAAATGCTTCCAATAGTGAAGTAGTTTGAAGCACCTCCTCACTACGCATGGGGCATCAGAACTCCAACAGTTGGTACTAGCTAGCTGTAAACAGTATGTTGTTTAATTTTGTTGCAGGAGAAAAAGCTGCAAAGTACAAAGAACTGAAAAAGCGAGAAGAAACGATGCAAGGTAGGTTATGCTATGAATTATGATAAATAATATTAGAAAATAATGATAATATATCAATTGGTTGACTGCCGACATCTTATTTGAAATTCCATTAAATTTCACTTAACGTTTGTCATACAGTATATTGGGAGATTTAGTGTAGCTGCTACAGTCAAACCTGTATTGGGGGCCACCTCTATAGAACATCCTCGTGTGTATAAAGGCCCCTCTTCATAACCCCAAAATGCCACTTTCTATAGAATTCAACCTGGGCGGAAAGGCCACATTTCTATATAGGTCATTGTTCTCAGGTCCCACATGTGACCGTTATAGACAGGTTTCACTGTACTTGAATTCGATTGGCTTTTCAAGGAAAGGAATATTGTATTGAGAAGCTGGTTGCTACTTTAGACCTACGTGAAAACGGATCCATGCATGTCTCTTTATATTTATGCTTGTATGGCAGAATCAAGGCATCTGCTAAGCACTAAGTTTCTGAAGTCCTTCCTGTGTCACAAGAACACACAGAGATGCTTCCATCTCAGTTTCTTCCGTTATATATCACATTCCCCTGCATTGAGTCTGTTGAAACTACAAAAATAGGCTAATAATTTCAGTATTTGTTTGTTTGTTTCGTTTATTCACATAAACGGATAACTTTTGACAACTTTTGATCGCCGGGTTGAGGTCACATTATGCTTTTACACAAGGTTGAGGTTCAGTTCACTTGTAGCTTGGTACAGTCAAACCTGTATTGGCGGCCACCTCTATAGAGCAGCCACCTGTGTCTAAAGGCCACTCTCCATAACCCAAAAAGGATTCTTTCTATAGAAATCAACCTGGACAGAAAGGCCACCTGTCTATAACGGTCATTTTTCAGGGCCCAGAGGTGACCATTATAGACAGGTTCACTGTATGTTAAACTTCATCTATTCTCCATACTGAGCACTAAGTTGATAAGTAACTGAAACCAGTTTATCAAAATTTTGACATTGCCCAACCAGGATTCAAACCACGGTCTCTTGTGTGACCTGCAAGGGAGACCCTTTCCTGTGTGACCTGGGACGTATCCTCTGTTTACAGGCCAGTTTACTTGAATTCAAATGTTTCCTTGCAGAATTTATGGACAGCTTTGAAGAAACGAAGGCAAAGGAGCTGGTACGTAACAACAATGAAGGGTTATATGTAGTTATGTATAGATTTAGTAGTGCTATTTTGAATACAAGGTCCTTGGATAGAAATGATTGTCCTAGTATACGATGTGTCTGTATCCATTCGATAAAAAAGTAAATTTTTGATTTTCATCATCATTATCGTTGTTTGTTAGAGAGGGTATCCTGATTAGCGTGTGTCTGTCTTCTTCAGGGTACTCCAGAAAGTTAACCCTTTTCCTGCTATTGACGTGTATGCACGATTTCGAAACAAGTCAAAAGTAGCAACATATAACCAATCAGATAGTTAGTCCTTAGCAAGCAACCGATNTCAGCAATTGGTGAAGCGACTTCAAGTCTTCATTTAAATAGTTTTACGAGCATGACAGGGGTTAAATATACCATAGCACAGTCTAAAAGTGGAACGCATCGAATAGGACTAAAGCTGTACATTAATATGACTGTGTACAGTAAGTCTTGAGTAATAATAATAATAATAATAATAATAA
>OFHS01006513.1:0-10003 GCA_900245855.1 Calvadosia cruxmelitensis | reverse complement strand
GTGCTGGAAAGCGAGAAGCAAGGAGAATTCCAGCTGTGAATGATGTAAAAACATCCACAACTAATTTATATCCGCCTGTTTGATGCAAAAGAGAATTGAGGTCGCTCTTGGAGCGGATTTAATTGAATTGTATTCGATTCGCCTGAAATCCGCCCGTTTGACCTAGGCCTGAATGAGCGTGGCACGGCTCATGACTAGCACGCTGTATAACCTAGGCCTTAGCGATTCCGACCTGGGTTCCGATATCCGCCCCATTTTCATTGGTAGTAAATATTCTAAGAATTCGTCAAAAGTCGATGGTCAGAGCTCCATATCTCTGGTTCTCGATGTCTCAGTGGAAAAATGTTTTTGCCAATCGTATTTTCTCGTCGAGCTCTATATACATGTGAAATATCAATTTTGGTGGCAGTAGCACTTTAATGTTTTGTGCCATTGGTCTCGACAGGTGTTAGTTATTGGAAAATGTGGTATATAAAGAACTTCTTTGCCAGTATCATTTGCTATGGCAACCGAACAGGTTTCAGCTCTTTTCTATAGTAGCAGCCAAAATTATTAATGATGTGCAGATGGGCTGAGAAATTCGTACAATGTGCAAATAGAAGTTCTTTCCATTGACAATGGTAGTAATCGTGAACGAACATACGAAGTGGCTATCAGACAAACCAGAAGCAAACACCATGAGCTGCCAAAGCAATATTATCCTCTACTTCTCTGCGGCTCTCATTATCTGGATTACAAATATCTATCGCGTGAAATCATTTGATTGCAGTCAGAGCTTTGTATTTGCTGAGTACTCACAGCCGGGATTGCTTCTGCTGACGTCCGTCAACCTTACAAGTTTCATCTCCTGCGGATTCTTGTGCTGGAAAACGCCTCTTTGCTTCTTCGTTGACGTTACCAAATATGGTAACAGTACATTCGAGTGTCATGTGTTTGGTCGGCAAGATGGCGAAGACAGAAAGACCTACACACAACAACGTAAGTAATAAGTAATTATTAGATTTGTGGCTTCCGTCACGCGTCCGGAAGAGATCCAATAAAATTTTTACCACTCGATCAGGCGTGTTTGGATTGCCTGCACCATTTCACTGAATGTAGGAAGACCAAGAAAGTTATCGAGAAAACGAAAGTCCTGCGATTGTTTTGGACTCACCGTTACTATGGTAACCTGAGTGTATGTGTTGAACGAGTACATTGATTCGCTGCATGGTTCTAACTCATAAATACCTTGGCAACTTTGGATTCTATGCTACCGCGTTTGCATAAATAGCTTTTCACTAGAACACATTCTGATCCAGATTCTGCTTTCTGGGCGAACAATCGAGGAAGAAGGAATGAAGCTCTTACAGGCAGTTTATTAGTGCGAGCATCGTCGTCTATAATGTTGATCTACTAATGCTGTGGTAGTTCACGTGCAAGTTTTCTTGTTTTGAAGGTATATTCATCCATTAGCTACAGCAAGATAGATGAAGGCTACCAGAACAAGCAGCTGAGAAACTGTACCAATTTGCACCGAGCCGCTATTTTACTTCTCTGCTCTTGTTTACAACTGGACGAAGTTTGCTAGCTAGTTTGCTTTTATTTTCGAAACCAGGTCTTCAAAACAGGCAAACTTTTCTCCATCGATGAAGCAGCAATTCGACAATGCCATCTTTAAACATTTGAACCGAACGAAGACTGAAGTTTGCAGAAATTAAGTGTGGACCTGTTGAATCCTGCGCAGATGCATTCTATACGCACTTTGCCGGACGAATAGCACTTTGCTCACAAGATCCGATGCCGGATACATATCCAAGGCGCATAAACAACTCTGTTCTTCTGATGAAAGATACGAATCGAGTTTCTTTGCTGCCATCCTTAACTACCCCCTAACTGCAGTCGTCGTCGTGAAATTCATAAACTGACATTAGATTCTTATTCAAGCTGCCCCGTTTTATTCACGGGGCAGATGTGCCATAATGGCTCCACAAGCATATGGTCGTTTTTTTTTTCAAGATGCGATGTGGCTCCGCAAGCGTGATAACGACGTTGCTGATTGGCTGAAGTTCAATTTCCTCTAGGACATTGCTCAACACTTAATGACTTCCTGACAGCCAGCGTTGCGAGCAACAGATTGCATCGTGTGAATTAGGCTTTAAGGGAGTCCTCTTGGCATTTGACGACTTAAAAAGGGCTACTTAAACAATCCAACGAAATAGTTTGTATTGACACATATGTGATTATCCATCAATCGAAGTGGCTGCATCTGAAGAGGAGTATCTTCTTCCTGCTCTTCGATATCGCTATCACGATAGCAATTGAGGTACAGTCAAACCTGTATTAGCGGTCACCTCTGTAGAGCAGCCCCTCTGTATAAAGGCCACTCTTCATAACCCCAGAATGACATTTTCTATAGAAATCAACCTGGACATAAAGGCGACCTGTCTATAAAGGTCATTTTCTTCAGATCCCACTAGCGACCGTTATAGATAGGTGTCACTGTATTTGCATAAGCTGCAGCGCATTCGGTCACTGTTACCTCTTACTTTTAGGCGAATTGGCGCAGAACAAGACCTGTGAAGCGAGTTCAGTAGCCTATGGCGGAGTGTGTGAGCGTGCAATTGATGGCAATCCGAATCCTCAATACAGTCAAGGTCATTGTTCTCTAACCTCTCAATCTCCAAATGAATGGTGGCTTGTTGATCTTGGTGATGTGTACGCGATTGATGAAGTGAAAATCTTCCGCCGAATGGACCGTTGCTGCCGGGACCGTTCGCGTAACGCTACACTCTTCATTAGCAACTCAAAGCCCAACGTTGATCGTCACATGAAGTAAGTTATCTCGTAACAAAAAACTGTTTATGTTCTCTCAATGTGTTTGTATAGTGTGGAACAGTGGCGTAGATAGCGGTCCTGCTTGTCCTGCTGAGCAGGATCAAGTGAAATTCAGTCGAAATTGGTATTTTCAATAAATGAGATAATGATATATTCAAATTCACAACTGGGTTTTCTTGACTAGAAGCGGCAAACTAATTTATTTGAAATGCACTTTGCAATTAGCACGCTCACAACAGTGGCATACGGAGATGACATATTAGCCTAGCCTATAGGTCCCCTGCTGGAAATTGTTGAGCAGGACCAGCATCTGGGAGCTGGCTACGCCACTGGTGTGGATGATGGTAAGCCTTCCTGCTCATACCATAGAATTTTCATAAAAGGCTTCTCAAACATTGTGGAACCATTGAACGACCGAAAAACAGGGTCTTGCGTCTGAAGAAATACTACGTTTTGCTATACGAAGTTCATTGCCAGCAGAGAATGACTTAAAACTCAAATATCTGAAACGTTCAAAGTCTTCCTGTAAAGAAGCGTCAACACAATACATTCACGCTGCCACTCTAATACAATGGGCTTCACGCCATTGCTCCTCATCCCCCTACAAGATTTCAACCGATGACATCAAGTGAAACGTCAAGCTCGACTTTGCATTATGCTATGCAGTTCTTGCCGTAGATGTGTCCGTATCAGCCTGGTAAACTTAAACGAAGTATTTGAGGCAGACCGGTCGACGGATGAGAGGCGACATGGTCTCTTTGGCTGCAGACATAATGTCAACCATTTTATCTTCAGGCAAGGGCACAGGGCACAGGTTGCTGTGTTTGTGGTGATAAACAAGGTGTCGAGATTTGACCCTTGTTCAATGGAGACGAGATAGGTGGCAGGACTACCGTGTTGTGAGGTACGAAACGTCACAAGAATCGCCTGTTGCATAGCGTTAAACGACCGGATCCATTAACCTTCGCGATGTGTTGGTCGTAGTTACCGCATTCCACTACAGTACCGCTACGATCGCATTTGCCAAAGTGATGGCCAGAATGATTCTGGTATATATCCGGTCACCATAGTGGAGAGGTGGTAGCTGACGGTAATGATGTTGAAACCGTTCACAGGTCTGGCAATACCTCGCTCGTAAAGTCGTATTGCACACTCCTTCATGGACCAGGCATCACTCCAGACGACAAGAAGCATCTTGTTATCTAACTTCATGGTTTGTTTACTTATCCGTGGCATGGTGTCTTGGAGGGGTTGACCAAGCAGAATCTCCGCTCGCGATAGATTGCAGCCTTTGATTGGGGGTTTCCGCTGGATAAGCACAGCACTAACACATTCATAGGTATCCGAATCCCCATGAAGTCCTAAGTTGTCCTCCAAGAGACGCTTCGTGGCCTTAACTGAGACTTCGGCCATTCCATTGGACTGAGGGTGGTACGCTGAAGATAAATGATGGCGATTGCCTCAACTGTAAAAACTATTTAGTTTCGGCGGCAAAAAATTCATGGCCCCGGTCACTGGCGATCTCGAAGGGGACGCCGAAAGTCACAAAAAGCCTGCGAAGGGCAGCATCGAGACCACAAGCTCCAGATTCGTTCGTACCGGTCTACATGTTAGTTACTTACGTCCATTCTGATAGCCTATCAGCCATGCGATTGCATGTTGGACATCCGTCACGGACGTCCTGTATCGCCTTAGTGATCCCGGGCTAGAAGACTGTGGCCTGTTCGATGACATTCATTGAGTAAAATCCTCGATGCGCTGAGTGAATACTAGCAAGGATTACCAATGGACAGTCCTTGCCTCTCTCCCAAAACCTCATCAAGCATGATAGCAGCGAATCTTTCTCCGTAGGGAAGCCGCACTCGACAACTAGCATCAGCTCCTTCATGGAATCGTCACGCTCCATTTCAAGCTGAACTCGTTCCCATGTTACGGCCTTTACTTTGTTCACCTCCCGCTTGATGGTTGCAGTGAAAGCGAGTTCAATAATGTCTGGTTCAAGAAGGAGACTGTTGGTTGAGAAGATCTTTCATTGCTCCAGACTCAGAGTCGCTAGCGTTGTGTGATTGATGTCTGTTCGTTGCATCTGCCACGTGATGGGATGACCCTGATTGATGTGTAACAGAGACGCGCCCACATCAACGTCCTTTGCTTTAGGTGAAACAATCGTGAATCCGTGGCTCATTGAGTATTGTGTCACCTAGCAACTTTAACAAAGGTTATGGTCGATGACCACTACTAGGCTGTCGCCGCCTTATGTGAAATACTTCGTCTGCTCCAGACTCCATTCAACGGCCAATATTTCACTTTCCACTGCATGGGATATATCGCTGTTCTGCATGACAACAAACCCGGGAACCAGTCAATATGACTAGCCATCCCTCCTCACAGTAACTTGGGGTGATTGATTTGCAAGGGCAATGATGCTGGCTTAGATAGTAGCTTATTCCAATTTTGAACCAATCAGGAGACAGACATGTCCGTCTTGCACTTCTCTGATGCAAGCGATCTTGGCGCTGATGCTAGGATGTCCCACACGCAGGATGGCCATGAGAGGCCAGTTGCGTATTCATCGTTGTCCTTGTCCAAATAAGATAGCAATATTGTGTAACTCTTCTGGGACTAGATGCGATTATGGAAGCAATAAGTCTTTTCATCACTACGTAGTTAGCAATGAGTTTGTTCTGCAAATTGACAACGCTTCCCTCATTAAGGATTTACGTACAGTCTTACGAGCAAAGATTTCCAACTGCCGCTACTACGACTAACTTGTTGCTGAAGCCGAATTTACTGATGCTCCACTTTGTAAATGCCCGCACTGATCCAGTTGGCTGATATTCAACACGGTGACCGCATATTGGTCCGCTTGACTGCTGGCAACTTTGCAGAAAGCGTTGGCCCAAGCATGCAAGTGACCAATTCATGGAGTCGCGCTGATCGGATCCTTGTGCAACAGTTTGACCAGCTAGAAGTGTGCAATGGCATTCTATGGCGTCACGTTGGTCCCGCTGGAAAAATGTTGTCCCGATGTCTCTTGTCCGTCTCATCCTCCGCAGCTTGCACGACGAAATGAAACACACTACTATAACCAAGTCGCAAGGTCACTTTGATGAACGCTTCTATTGGCCAACGTGTGTAACATGGATCATTGACAAAGGTTGCTTCTGCTTGTTTTGTTGGCCCATAGAGACGCTAAATAGTGACAAAGGCAGCCGGTTTGAGTTCTCCTAGTTCCAGGACTGCTCCTCTTCCTTGAAATCGAACGAATCGCACGAATCCGTACAACTCGCAATCAGATGGCCTCGCGGAACGATTCAATAGAGCCATTCAGCAAACTATCCGTGATCTTCTTCTATTAATCAAATTATGAAAATATTCCTCATGATTGGGACCGAACGCTACACGGGACCTGTTCGCTTACGACACTGCTGTAATTTCGCGCGTTTGTTTTACCCTTTCTATTTCTAGTTTGCACCGGTGTCCAGATATAGACATTGCATGCATGCTGCCTCCTAAGGGTGAGCCTCACCCTGTTGATACGTCGCAGATATCCACCGTCGCAAGAATTAAGAAAATTGGGTTCGCATCTGCTAAGCTGCATTTGAAGACCCGACTCCAGACTTGTAGAGCTGAAGGGTCCCTTGTGACACTTTTGCCAAAGTGAACAGAGTTCCGCGAGGATACTGCTGTAAATGGTGCTCTCCGTGGGACGGGTTGTCGCAAATCATCGCACGTGGTTCTGTGGTGGTCTACCGCATTTGTCGTCCCAATAGTCACCAGTCAAAATACTTAAAGTATATCAAGCAGTTTCTCTGCCACGCCCCACGAGATTACAGCGATGTGACTGCTTCTGCGGTTGACAAGTTCCCTTTGAACAGTGGTGCAAATGATGCCCTTAGTGATGTTATTCTTCTACCGTTACCCACAGCACTTGCTGATGTTGCACCAGGTTCCTTGTCCCTTGCTGATGTTGCACCAGGTTCTTTGTCCCTTGCTGATGTTGCACCAGTTTCCTTGTCCCTCGTTGAGAACGAACTGCTACTATACATCTTAGCATTACCCTCGAAAACGTTGATCACCTGTTTTCTACATTCTCAAGACTGGAGCATTTGAGTGCCACATTGCCCTATGCATTGAGCCAGGTCCGTCATCACGTCCTGAAGACTGTGCTATTGTGGAATAGGAGCATTGTAGCTAAGGCTGTCTATGTTATTGCTTTAATAACTAACTACGTTTTTCTGTCGTCGTTTATTCCCTTCGCGCTAGTATTAATACCCTAATTGAGCTCAACATAAACTGATATTTAAACCCTTGTTGTTTGTACAGTGTAACCCCGTTAATATCACCTCGGTTAATATCACAACCCGCTTAATGTCACTTCAGTTTGAGAACCAAAGCACTGTCAAAATCAACTATTTTAACCCGCTTAATATCACGACCCGCTTATTATCACGATTTTTGACTGGAAAAGCATAGTGATATTAACGAGGTTTCACTGTACTTGCTTTCTTACAACCAATTCTCAGTTTCAGTCTTTCTTTGTTCGCTATAATATTATTTTAAGCAGCTTGCCTGTTACGTCATCGTCTCGTTCTTACATCCGTGCGTATGTTTCAATGTTTTTATGGAAGGACGAATTTAGCGTCCTAATTATGTCACAGTGCTAAAAGTCTTCCGTAACGATTTCTGTAGCTGCTGCCAAAGCAGCCATCCGATTAATTCGTCTCAACTTTAGTAGGATGTGTTTTGTTACACGAGATAACTAATTTACCAGAAAACTAAGATCACAACCCAGGCTTGTAAATATTATAGTTTAATTTATTTTTAGTAATATTGTATATTTTAGCATTTAAATTTATTAGGCAGATCGTGACTGCGATTTTATTGTATTGTAGACTCATTTTTATGATTGTTGAACTGCTTGTGAATTGATTTGCGAATAAAAGTTTTATGTACTTTAACCCAGGCTTGTTCCTGTATTTGTAAAGAATGCGGAAAATCTGCAAGTCATCGATATCATATGTTAATGTGCCCATGTATTGAATCATATAGAGCCTATGTTAAAGTAAATGACCTTATTTAGTTTTTTGATAATGTTTGTATTAACACAGTACATTCATATACCAAGTAATTACCTGTGTTAGGTGAAATTTAAAATAATAATATCAACACAGGCTGCTAATTTGATTGGAATTACAAGCAATGATTCTGTAATTGGCTTCTTGTGAAATTTTGATATAAACGGATAACTTATAAAAGTAATTCTGGTAAAAATGTCTAATACAATATAATTAATTTCCAAAACATTGAAAACTATAAAGTTACACTAGAAGCATTTACAATACTTACTACTAAACGTATTTATTAAGAAATAAAAAAAATAAAAAACCTGACCTGACTTGTGAAATTACATCTTTCAGGTTTTTCTCTTCGGTTGCTACCGACGATCAGCCGACTTTGAGTTTTCACTTCAACACATCTGTGTTCGGTCGATACCTGAGAGTCACCAACCCAACTGTTGTGCTCATCTGTGAATTTCAAGTGTCTGGGAAGCCCGATCGTTTTCTACTTTTGGGAAATGAGTGAAATTACTTCAAGATAATCCTCGTAAATGTTGGGCTTTGTTGGGGACATTATAGAGACACACAGAATAATTCGCAATGACAAAGTGCACCTGAGAATCAGCTTGTTCTGCAGAGCAACGAGATCGTATGTTCTCAACGACGTCACCAGAAGATACCATGCATCGTAAAGTCAAACATTACAAACAAGAAGAATGAATCGCGCGTATTATGGAATATCTCACCCGTTTCAGTGATTCTAATATCACATGCATACTACTGGATTACTTTTTTTGTTAAGCCTGGTTTCCATATAGTTGTAACCATGCGATGACGGAATTTCCTGTTGTATACCGTCGGGGATATTGTAGAAATTAGAATTTGGGTTTAATTTTCCACAGCAGCATCGAAAATCTACAACAACTCTCAACTTTGAAATCCTGCTGTTCCACAATAACTACAACAGTCCCGATTCATGTTTCCATATCATCGGGAAAATTGTAGTCATTTCCTGTTGTGCCATCGCCGACTGTCTACAACAAATACAACTATATGGAAACCAGGCTTTATCCATGGGTTATATAGATATCATTTTCTTTGCAGCATATATCTACTGAATGGTGTATTTATTGCTCTCTTTTCTGAAATTAACTCGTTTGTCCTTTAACTAATAGACATTTCTCACGAGAGTGCCTGAAGCAGAGTAGAAACTAGGTTTCTGACCCAGAATATCAACGAAAATCAAATATTTAAACAAAGTAGCGCAGCTTGAAGAAATCTACATCAATATCAAATCCAACTTTCTTCATATTTTGAAATCAGACACATCAACCTTCCCCATAATGCACTTGCATTTTCCAAAATGGCAGCTTGTGAAAATGGTGTATTCAATTCCATAAAATGCATGAGAATAATCATGCGATGACATGTAAACCATACCATAAATGTATAAGAATTTAATACGTCGAATTTAGCAAGTCGGATTGCAATGAAAATCAACTCCTTGCTGACACAGGAAGAATTGTACGGTTGTAGCTGCTTCAGAAGGTGCAATTTGTTGCAAGCAATGCAATCTATAAATAGCTGATTTGTTCTACTAACTCGTACTCTCAATTGAAACCACCATTGATCGTATGATATTGTCAAGCGACAAATATTTAACAGGCAAGAGCAATCACTCGAAATAATAACTTGAAATCAATCTCATCCAGATTCAACAACGTGGTCGCTCGAACACGCGTTCAAGACCAACTACCTAGAATTAACATAGAGTCATGGGTTCTAGTTAAAACTAACAATCAACAATGGCTAATTAACATAATGCCTGAAAACCCTGAATAAATGGCATAACAATATCAACATTACATGCAATCTATTGCACCGTGTGAAACCTCCTTTAGCGGGATCACCTGAGACACTTTCTAAGCCCACGTCACAATCTCTCGAGAAATTCCTCGCAAAACATCCCAAAAATCCAACAATACACGGAGCAATGTAAGTCAAAGCAAACACGCAATTAAGTTGATCCGTGCTCTTCAAGCGTATATCCAGAATAACCCAAGGCGTTAACCTTCACATGATTGATATGGTAATTACAAATCCTTAATTATACTGTGACGTCATTAATC
>OFHS01006512.1:0-10004 GCA_900245855.1 Calvadosia cruxmelitensis | reverse complement strand
TCAAAATTTGTTAAATGTTTCGACGATAATCAAGACATAATCATCTAAGCTATATCTGATCTGTATAATCTATTAGTCATAACAAAATGTACAAAAAAAAACACACAAAAAAAACCCTGTAAATACATAATCAAATATTAACATGTAACTAAAAATTGCAATTGTTGCATTTCTACCCAGAATGGGTGAAATATACTCATTGAACATCTATCTATCTAATGTTTGATTAATTGCTCAGAATTCGTTACCAAAAGTCAATTAAATTAGCTGTCAAAGGAACAAGGGAATGCCATAACATCTGCAAAAAGCTCATTTCAGATTGACGCAGTCAGAATTGTAATTCGAACCAATGCAACAATGAAGCAGCTGATGCCATTGCGATAAGTAATTGAGTATAGTGGTGCCATGACAGGCGTCTTACTCGCGACTGCCAATAATACTTGAGACTGTCCCAAGGGTGTTGCCTGACAACGGACCATTGTCAAAGCCTTTGAAGTGAGACTTTTTGCGCATATGTCAGGACAGCTCACTTCCAACCGTGCAAGGAGCAGAGCACATACGCCCTTCTGCTGCCATTAAACTTACGTGTAGTAATGGGGATTTTTGAATTTTAGTTTTTGCTAGACTAACAGGCTCGAATATAAATGGAATACTGGCTGACCCCATGCAGAAGGGCGTGATAGTGGCTGGCTTCTGAATGGTACAGACTGAGAGATAATGTGAAGCTTGGTATTGTCGAAAAACATGACAGGGTTTGCGTTTTGGCGATGCTGTAACAATGCCGTCGTGTATCGATCATTGAACTCGCTCAATCCAGCAATGTCCCGAGGGTCCTCTGATGTTAAATGCGAAGAAGAGCCATGACTTCTGATTGGTGCTGTGATGGAACTACGGGTGGTCGATTAAATTGCCTCTGCTTCACATTTACAGTGGCATATTAACGATAAAACAAAGGCAGACGTTCGACGTCAATTGGCTTCTAGTACTAAGATGATCAACATTACAAGTCTCCCCCTACCATCGTGCCATACATCCGTCTGCGTAAAAGCACCTGAACTCTAAGGACTGTAGAAAAGCCTCGGAAGACGTCGTTCACGTATGGAGGAGCATATGTCTCCTTATATCGCTCGTGGAATCACCGAGGAAAATCATTTAGTTTTGTGGAATTGCCTTTCACTTGAACGCCGTCATCTCTGACCGACAAATTGAATGTTACATTAATGTATGATCATGCATCGCATTTTGGCATTATGAAATGGACAAAGGTAACACTGCCACTAATGAAAGCGACTATTTATCTCCGTGAAGATTTATTTTAGAACGGTATTTCTAAATCTGACTTTACTTTTCTATTGTCCGCAGCTCGATCGAATTATTATAGATGCTCTCTGCAACTGTAATTTACAAGGCGCCTCGCAGCTGCATTGCTGCATGCAGACGAGTCCGGTTGTAAATGTCAGATTAAAATCACGTGTGTGAGTAATGATGTGGACTGCGCTTGAGTGATTGATTTGGTGGTTCTTGCGCAGGTGTCAATTAAGGACTACAAGGCACTGGGGCGAGCGAAAAGCAAGAAGGAGGCCAAGGCCATTGCCGCTGACAACCTCTTGAAAGAACTAGGCATCAGAGACAATGCCTCGTCTCCAGAACAACAAGGACAACCACAACAATCGCCAGACAGTTCCTCTTGACGAGCCGCTTAGACAGGTATTTGGTCTGTGGGTTCTAAGCGCAGGGCGCCGGTGACAGCGTTGTTGCTCAATGTGGCGCTTGACTGCAGGATGGTTGTGATGGCAACTGAAAGCATGACTGACAACCAACGGTAAATGAAGACTGCCGATGAAGCAAACAGAGAGCGGAAGCAACCTTTCGTTGTTAGATCAGATCACGGGCTGCCTCGTCTATGTACGACACGTAATTTTTTAAACAAATTTGCTAGCAACAAAATAAGCAATGTTCATACTTTTACAAAATAATATAAATACGGTTGATCAGAAATTCGATCGCTTATAAATTCAGTTGTTTTAAAAAAGCACTGCTGACAATCACTCCTCCGCTTTTGCAATCAAAGGCCGCTTCTCTTCGTCGTCAATTTGCTCGATGTCAACCCATTCCATGTTCTCTTTCTCATCTGGGACTGCCTCTTTCTCGTGGAGGGCACTGTTTAGCACCACGAATCGACAGCAGCAAATCCTTTCCAGTCGTGACAGCAGAACGGCGACTTTTGGAAACAAAGTCAGTCGATCTTCTAACAATACGAAGATTATAAAATAAACGCAGATTGTCAAATTGCCAAAGCCTATGAAGAGTGATTTGATCTGCAAGACAGTGTAATTGTCCCGAAAGTCGAGTGCAGTGTAGGAGAACAATATGGCTACCAAAGTGGCCAGTTCCAAGAAATTTCCAGAGTGCGTGAAGCACAGTCGATCGAACCACTTGGTTTCTAGCTCATCCAGTCCGATTGGCTCCCTGGGCAGATACTTCTCATACGGATCTAGCAGTATAGTTAAGAGTACGTTGGCCACGATGAGCCCGATTGTTAATGGCCGTTGCAGGCCCCATTCGTAAGGAATGAAAGAGAGGATGACTGACAGCACCATCCATCGCACCGTCAGGAAGATGGTGTAGAACACACTCGTCTCCACGCCCCCAGGCAACAGGATGTGCCCGAGTTCGGTGTAAATTGGGTCGTGAAAGACCTTGTTCCAATAGAAGAAATGCAGCCAGAAGGGAATCCCGATGAAGTACACGAACAGTCCGAATAAGCCGAATATTTGCACTAATGACGTCAGTTGACAGCGTTTCCATGGTTGCGATGTCATGTAGAGCGTGCCAGTGATTGGGTCTGGCTTGCAGCTCAACGTGCTGAGACTCATGTTGGCCAGCGGAAATTGCAAGACAGATAGAAAGAGACAATAGGAGAGGAAAGCCCGCTTCCACACTGGCCTCTTCTGCACGGTGCCAGTCACGAAGACGTAGGCGGTAACGAGGCTGCCGAAGAGCAGAGGAAACGTGAAGATGAGAACGAAGGCGCCCTCCCAGCCCAGCTGCTCGACAGGATGGAAGACATTGGGCAGGCAGGCGAGCCCTGGCACAGGAGCGTACATGATCTCGAAGAATCGCAGCAAGTAGGAGAGGAACGTCGGCCATACGAAGTTGCCCTGGAGCAGGGCCTGCGTGGTCTGGATGTAGAAGATGAAGATCATGGTGGCGTAAGGTGGCGAGCGCAGCTGCTGGAGGTAGACGATGAGCACGAGGAAGACCATGAAGAGCACGGTGGCAGTGGACGAGATACCCAGAAGGACCAACAGGAAACTGATGAGCACCTCCAGGATCTGGCCGTCGGAGATGGTGTGCTCCGTCTCTGTCGTCTTGCTCAGCTGGTGCTTGCGCATGAAGTAGAATGTCAGGCTGAAGAGGGAGGCCAACATGGCGATGCCGACGCAGATGATCTGACGCAGCCCCATGACGCAGGGCGCACAATGGAAGGGGCTCTTGCGGTAGTAGCCGTTCTCGCACTCCGAGCATAGTCGTCCTCGGTGGCCTGCTACGCACGTGTCCACACAATTGGGTCGACAATGGACCGCTTCATCAGCAGACGTCCTGTTGTCACATACCAGATGGCACGTCCCTCCGTGACATGGCGTGAACTTGGTCATACTGGTAAAGCACTTGAGCAGTAGGCTTGTGTTGTAGGGGGTGTCTGGCCACCACGCGGCCGGAATGAGCATCACTGAGCTGTTAGTTGAATTGCCATTGCCCCCTAGGCATTGCCCCTGGGGCATACAGGGTACACATCTTGTCAGTGCGCTGCCGAAGTAGCCAGGCTTGCAAAAGCAGTCATCCATCACTTTACTGCCGACACGTGATGTTGAGTTTTCTGGGCATCTCTCCTGAGTAGGTTTGACTGATCCGGGAGGGCAATAATATCCGCTGACGCAAGATTGAGGGGCGTTGGCTACTTCGTCATTAGTCGACGCCTGCGCAGTGCCAGCTGGACAATAGGCTCCCGCGGGACAAAGTTGTGGTGGCGTCGCAGTCTTATCTACTACGTCGGCCATTGGATTTGATGTGGATGTCCCTTCCAGACAATAAAATCCCTCTGGGCATGCTCCGCTTGGTTGCAACTGACTGTAATCACTGCAGTAGAAGCCAGCTGGACAGGGCCTGCAACCCAGACCGACGTGTCCCGGTGTGCACCGCGAGCAGAAGTAGCTCCGTGGCAATACGGTGTCCACGCCGTAGCCGTTAATGCAATCTCCGATGAGGTCTACCTTCTGCAGGTAGGTGACAAAGGTGACGCCGAAGGGCTTGCGATCTTGCCCCGTGTGGATGGTACCGATGCCGGCGATGAGGTCGGTGTGGTCGAAGCGGTACAGCAGGCGAAACGGGCACGTGTCTGTGGCGTACATCAACACGGTCTTCTCGAACGAGACCACCAGCCGCTCTGCCCTCTCGTTGTAGTCGAACAGGGGAATGTTAGTGACAAATAAATCGTCGTATTTCGAGAGCAGGCTGCCGAACTTGTGATCGATGCGCAGCGTACATTGAGGCTCGAAGGCGTCGCCTGATAGGATCGTGATGTGATACGTCTGATTCACGACGTTTGTCAGCAGCGTCTCAGCGCAGAGGATGACCACCTGGTTGCGAAGGTAGTCGTTGTAATTGGTGACAATCAGACAGTTGTGAATGACGACGTGTCGTTTGGACGCCAACGTGTAATCGTCTCTTATCTTGTACTCCAGCAGTGTCGTTGAGATGTCGCTGTTGTTGTGACTGGCAATAATGAACTGGTCGTTGGCCGTAAAGAAGATCACCCAGATGCGCGTTGACTCGGTGACGTCAAAGTCGTCCCATGACCAGCTGCCTTGGATCTCAGCCTGTGCCACGATACCGCTCATGTTATAAGACAAGCGAGCCATGTCGGCGATCTTGAAGATCTGCAGCGTTAGATAGTCAGTGGACAACTCCTGAACGACCAACAGCAGCTTGTTTTTGGGATCAATGCCGGCTTGAATGACGAATAACTTGTCAGAAATACTCACGATCGATCTCAGGTCGGCCGACGTCGCGTTCGTCACGGTGATTGCCGAGGCCGAGAACGCACCGTAAGGCGACCTATAATATGACAAATAGGCGAACATGCCTCGAGTGGGCGAGTAGAAAGCGAAGGGATGTTCAAAGTTGTGATTGATTCCAGCTGATGAGAAACTGTCGGCGATGAAGAAGCTGAACTTGTCTGCGTATTCGAAATCGCTGCTCAGGGCGCTCTCCTTGCTGCCGTCCCTGAAGAAGATCCTACCGCCATGCGAAAATAACCATATGTCACGTGCCTCGTGATTAACCAATAGGAAAGACTCTGCCGGCGTGATGCTTGTTGCCAAGGAAGGATAAAGGAGCCTGGAGGCGATCAAGGCTGGCTGCAGTTCAGTGCGCACGTTGAAGACGAACCCACGCGGGTCGGCCGTGAGACTTGGTACGATCTCAAAGAAGAATATATCAGAGGAGGCAAATCCAAAGCGGTTGATGGCCACACCCAGTCTCCATGCCGACACAGTAAATGCCGAGATGGGATAGGCAGACTTCCTATCACTGATGTCAAATATCCTCGGTTCGCCTAGTATGAGACAGGAGACAAGACTGCCCTCAGGTGAGATACTGCACGGGTAGTACTGCGCAGGGTTACGCGTCATCATGTTAAATGTCATGACAACGTCCTGCACTTGGAATGCGCCGCACTTATACAAATGACGGCTGGTCTTTCCAGCACAGTAGATCGAGAAGAAGGCTCTGAAGGAATGCGATTCAGACGAACTCAACACAAACTTATCAATCATGATCATCCGTTCGCCATCTTGCACGACCTTCGACAGGCCGCTGACAGTCTCGTTGTTGGGAGTAAGCACGCAACTCTCTGACACCACCTCGAGGTCACGACAAGACGACAGCGGACAAGAGTAGAGACAGGTCTCCGAGAAGACGTACATGGTATCGAAGGCGGCGTTCACATCCGAAATGGAGATCTCGTTCTGCAAGTCACCGATGACAAGGTTGCTATCCAATGAAACGTGGCGTCCAGGCCAGCCGGACGTCTTTACGATCGAGTAGAAGGCAGACCCTTGCAGCCACACAAGCACGGACGTCGAGCGATTGCCAATGGAGCTGAGTCGCAGCTCCCGCCGATTGTCGAACGACGTATACACGAGTTCCCACCGAGTCCTCTCTTCGACGTTTTGACAATCGGGCACCAGACGCACAAGGAAGACGCGATTTCTCAGTTTACACTGCAGCGACACCATGAAGTTGATATTTTGCAGCATGAGTGCGTCCTGCACAGTCTTACATTGATCCTTGATGTCTGAAAAACTAAGCCTTGCCAATTGACAGTCGCTGCTGGGTGAGCTGTCCTCCGAGAAGGCCGCCGTTGCGATAAGGTGATCCTCGGAGATCGACCACTGCACGATCGTCGTATTGCGCGATGAACTCGTGTGGTAAGACATCGGCAACGGGCCGAGATTCGCCGGTCGGTACAAATCATCCTCATATAGCTCAGGAAAGTAGATGTTGGCTTCACTCCATGAGTTAATCACTATGACAACGACGAGAAGGCAAGCAAAACATGAGGAGATCGTCATTCCGATCCGACATTTCTAATTATTGTTGAAGGTCGTCCGTTCCTCGGCAATCACCCGTAGCAGCAAGTCGGCGTTGATCGCAGCCCAGGTGGCCGTGGCAAAGAATCAAAAAGCCAAACATCAACTCACAACGTCAAGGCAATCGCACGGCAACGACAGCCCAACCTGCGAGCACGAAAGCAGAGGACACACAGAGCAATCAAAGACCCTGCGTTGTGATGGCATGAATATCCTTGCCATTGAGCAGCAAGCGCATTCCACGACCATTCGCACAACCGCACCAGTGGAGCAATAATTACAACAACAACGAATGCAAGTGCGGTCGTGACCTGAGGGCCTACAACAGAACTAATTGAAGAACGTCAAAGTCTAGGACGGATCACGGAATGCTACAAGACGAAGGCGCACATGAATAGCTTGTGATTGGACTGCAGCTCCCTAGTACCGCATGATTAGCTGCCACAATCTGTCAAGTAATTAGGATTCGATCTGCATCATGTGCCACCTCCCGCTGAGCCTGCTTTTACGAACCCTCCCTGCCATACGCAAACCATTCATGTTACAGCGGCGAACACGTGTGCTGAAATGGGATCTAGCCCACCTGTTGACCTTTCGCCTCCAAGTTAAGTCTTCCATTTTGAGCCCGACTCAGTCTCAATGAGTGACTGAGCCCGTACACTATTTAGATGCCTTTTCAACGGCTGCGTTCTTCTCATCAGAAACACCCGCAGTGCTCCTAAGAATAATGGTTGCAACGCAATCTTCCATGAGATTCCATGGTAACTTATCTGTGAACACACTCAAATAACTAAAAAAGAAGCATCTATTTCAAGCTGCTTATAAAACGTTTGACACCTTTATTTCAAAGTACACACATACACAATCTCTTTCTACATAAACTTATATACACTGTATAGTACATACAAATTTAACTGCTGATACACTCATGGGAAGCGCTTTGAGCATCTCTAGATAAGGGCTACACAAATGGTAGCTTATTATTCCTATTACTATCAGTCATTGAGCTGGTGCTTTGTGATGACCAGGCGCCTGGCATTGGTTTGGTTTGTCCTCCTGTAAACAAAAGAAACATGATAAGCTCTAAGTTTGAATTCGGAATGCATGTCGCCATCAATGATCTCCTGCAATGCGCACGTCACAACACAGAATCAAGAGAAGGCAGTCAGTGTAACTATGACAACAAATGATCACAACAGCCATCAGTGTCAGTACAACACACAAGCTGATCTCGAAATAAAAGAGTCATCATTCTGCCTATATCCAGTATTAACTAGGAAACATCATCAACATCACAAAATACATCACACTGGGCATTTCGTACCTGAGGGAGTTTTCGGTGGATGGATGAAAGTGGGTTTCTTAGGCAAGCAGGGCGTAGCACACTGCAGTCTTCTCTTCCTGTAGTGTTCATTGACCTACAAGTGCAATTGATGCTTTAAATAATATAGCAGAACTTAGAAGCAGCCGATGCCATGTATCGTAAGCACTTAGCAGCCACGAGACAACATATCATTGAACAGGTGATCAGTGCGATGCGAGAACCTTTCAAGGGCAACTGTCCAATGCCATGAACAGTGCCTCTGTTACAGACAAGTCATCATGTCACCCAGTACGAAGTCGCCTTGTCATACAATGACAAGACACAAGTCATTAGCACAAACTCTATCCGCAAACAAAACTTACACAAGCCATACGCACGGATGTTGTTGTATCAGCGCAGTGCAGATCAAATCAAGCCATTGATCAATTCAACGTGTTCAAGTATAGCAACTCAAGAAGAGAGCAATTGGTCGCTAGGTCATGGGATACCAACGACACCAACGAAATGACGCCTCCTCTGTCTCCACACTCCGTTTTGCATCGTCTGAAGGATAAAATCAATGACAATGGATCAGAACGTATTCTAGGATGTGCGCATACCAACACACGGCGTCATCACATGTGCCTCAATTTGCATACATACGCCCCAATTTGCAGAGTATGGCACTTCTCGCCGAGATCTTGAGGGCGGCAGAGCCCAAAATGTTCAGGGGCAGGGACGCAATTGCAGCAAAATATCACTCAGGGGCACTCCTCAGGGGCTAAAATCAAATAAATAAATAAAAATAAACTGCAAAATAAATATCATACGAAGGATGTCCTATTTTGTCTTCAGTTGCCAAACATTTTGACCTACAGCAGGAGCACCATATTGCTAGCAAAATGGATATCTCGGGGGCGGCGTTGCCCTACTCTGCAAACTGGCATATGCCTAGAGGTATTATATTTGTCAAATCCAACGTATTGATGACAGATAGCAGCTGAGGACTAGATAGCCCCACCCCTTAGATAGAGCTACATTGCATGTGCCCACCTAGCCTCACATGCTAAGGTCTACCAGGATTCTGAGGCACATGTGGATCACTTGCATAGTTGCATGCATTGCTAGTTATCTATTAGCTTTCCTAGCATTTCTATATTTCATTAATGAAATGTATTGGGAGATGAGATAGACAGCGTCCAATTAAAATCATTTTGGCACTCTTGACTGCGCACTGGCCACTTTCCTAGGCTGACAGTAAAGTCGTGCGTGTTGCAAAAATCAGTCCGTGATTGGAAGCGAATATCACGGAGTGTTGTCCACCACGCGAGGATCTAATAGAATTTAATCAGTCAATTGAGCCGCAGCTAATTTGGAAGTGATATTGTCAAATGTGTCAAATGCTTCAAATGCTGAAGATGGAAGCCAATTGACTATGAAGCAGCGTGGTGGTGGCTAGTACAGCTAGCAGCACGCTTCAAGATGGCCAAATTCATCAGAGCCAGCATGCTACAATACAAATAACAGTTCTACACATCCCCCTTTCGATTGTTCAAAGGTAATAAAAAGATGTTTAAAGAAACGCTTTGTGGAAGCGAACCATCGATTGTGCCTAGAACGGTCGTACAATGTGCACTGCGTACTTGCACTGTTTCAAAATTGGCAGAAGTAAAGCAAACCGTAAATCATCGACAAAATAGTCAAGCCAGACAACAGTAAAATCTATTTACAACCAAATCTCTTACTTACCATGTCTAAACACCGACGGATTGCATAGATTTCATAGGTTATTTTGCACAAGATAAAGACATACGCGACGCCAACCAACGAAGCCGAAGAGAAGAGGGAGGATCATGCAACAGGCCTCGATATGATGAGTTCTGATGGAGCCTCATAACGAAGCACATGCATTGTCTATGATTCGCAGCTCCATACTGTAGGTCTTTGTGGCCTTCATAAAGGTTTACTCAGGTGCATACTGATACAAATCACACAACGCGTAATATTAAATCAATAAATGATAGTGCCAGTGGAATGCTGATCGACCT
>OFHS01006511.1:0-10005 GCA_900245855.1 Calvadosia cruxmelitensis | reverse complement strand
AAAATTTGTATTTGTATGTGGTGATCACGTCTCGTTCCCTTGTGGAGCGTTTTGGCGTTAAAAAAGTGAAGACTTGAAACAATGTTTCGTCCAGATCATTTTTTCAGTGCAGAGATACTTGACGATTATATATACATCAAGGCCATTATACAGTATTTACAATATAAAGAACTAGAGCCATCTTTGGAAAGAACAGTTCTAATAAAGCATAATAGCAAGACTAAATTAAAAATATAAATACATCTAGATTTTGCAACCTTTATTGTTTCCACAAATAGTAGATGTTACTCATATAATATCCCAACTGTAGACGCTAAACGCTGTAGGTCTACTGCTGCACCTTTTTATCGTTCACCAGAAATGACGCGACAACCAAAACCAGAGAACACACTCGTATTTCCTGAATTGATCGCTCGATCGGTCAATCGGTCAATCGGTTTTTCTAAACAAATAATTCAAGCTATATACTGTATACAAACTGCAATAATCAAACTAAATCGAACTAAATAGATACAAGAATAAAATCGACATATACCTTCGGTGTACGTCCTAGGTACAGCTTCTTATAACAATGTTCGGTTGAAAAGGCGTAGCTCCAGCTCGGCGAGCATCTCCAATTAACTTACATACTGAATTTACCTTAACTTATATACTTACACGAAATCTGCTGAATAATGCTATGACTAATAAAACGAATACAAAAGAATACTAAATTTAAATCGAAAGAATTCACACTGTCATGACTAGTTCACATAAAATTTGCTTCCAGAAAGCTCTATTACTGTTCGTCATCGCGGTGGCGTTCGTTGCCATGGAAACGCTTTTCCTTCTTTCGTTCTGAGAACGGCGATGAATGAATTTGCCGTAACACCAACTATCTCAAACGTGGATGACAAAAATCAGTTCTATGACAATTTATAACTACACAGACGCACTAATTATTTTGTAAACTATACTGTATGCATATTGAATTTTGGGATAGTCTTTAAAAAATAAAATACGTTTTAAGTTTGGGTAATTACTAATAGAACTTTTTCATGAGCTACCATCATGGGAAAGCCCACTGCATTGTTCGCCATAAGCAGGCCCACTGCATGTCGGTATACAGTATATAAATGAGTTGAATTCTGCCAAGAAAATTGGTGAAGAAGCCAGAAAATTACTTTGTTTGAAACGCAATCAGCCGTACTCTTGTCAATGATGGTCAATTTCATGGATTGTTCTTGGCTGTCAAAGTTGTAATCGGCCGTACTCTTGTCAATGATGGTCATTTTCAGCTCAAAAACCACGTGCCTAAAAACATTTGCATCCCGTCATGCATTGGGACTGTACTTTTGTCCATTAAAAGCGCACAATCCTGCTCTAATTCGAGACAACAAGTCACCCTGGAGTATACGCAAAATTGACTTGATATCGACAATGTTTACAGCCAACAACAATTCTTGAAATTGACCATGATAGAAATTAGTTCGAGTGAATGCCCTTCGAATAACAGATCAGTGTTCATCATAATTATGTGAGAAAGGAGTCATCAAAGGTCAACTAGCTTTAATGGCAAACTGCATTGGGCCTGCACATAATTGTTTAGTCATTATCATTTAGTGTGTATATAAATTATTATTTAAAACCAATTATTCAACCGTTTCGCAAATGTGCCACGGACGCTCCGACGTTTCCACGCTGGATGGCTAGGTGTAGTGCCCCTGATTGGCTACCTCCTAATTGTATATGTCACGTGATCGTTTGTGCTGTAATCTTGTGCTCTTGTGAAATGTATTAGTTCGTGAATCTGCAGCACTCAGCCTGGTTGTGCGCATTACTCCGGTCACCACATTGGCACAGTGGATAGGCTTAAGTTTGCAATGAAATCGATCTTGTAATTATTTAAGCCCCACCCTCACCCTCCCATTCTAGCCCCATCTCATTATACAGTAGAAGTACCCGAAAGCGCTTAGCAGGGTTTTGTCTATTTGCCACCTCGCATAAACTATACAATGACACGACAGGTTTTTGCGAGAGAACAATCTTGCCCTCCAATATTTTCAGGTGATTAAGAGATGTCTCAGTTCTTGGTTTAATAAATGATTAATGTTTCTATGAATCCATGCGAATATTAAGGAGTGGGCAAGGCATCGTCTTGGGTGGTTGATGTCGTGAAAGAATTGCTACGCGAACAAACGGCTGACATTTTGCCGATGGGTCTGACGAGTAGTATTTTGCGGTCAGCTTTAAAGGACTTTTGCAGCCAAGAGAAGTTGATTCAGGTTTAACAAGCTAGTAAGTCTTGCTAAAAACAAAGACGGCGTCTTCTGATCACATTTGATAGGCAATCTTTCCATTCATTAGGAGGAACATTACAGATGCATCGATATCGTCAATTGGCTCGCATCGTCACAGTCTCGCTCTCAAACTTAACACTGATTATAGCGAGGAACAGCGTAAGGCTCGACTAATTTATTGCAAAATAACGAGATGAATCTATTAATTGGCTGCCAACATATTCACTAGAGATTAAGTGAACTATTAAATATGCTTCAAACGATGGCAGCGAAGGAGCATTGTGTGAAAACCTGTCGATAGCGGCCACTTGCTGAACAAAGAAAACACCAAGGTAGCTCAGTTGAGCTAGACGTTCGCTACCTGCGAGTGACTGTCACAAATTTTGATTGACCAGTTTACTTAGTATTGATATGGTTAACGCCTTAACAGAACTCTGTAGGGGAATAACGAAGATGGCGATAAGTCAACCGCTCCATAAGCCGGTTAATATGGTTTTAATCTAACACGGCTATGCACTTGGTGGAAAACATTGTATGGTTGATTGAGTCCAAAATGTTCCCTTCCTTCTACTCTGACAATTGGTAAGAGTTATTATCTGTGATCGCCACTCTGGCCGCTCATTTCTCGTGGGCACAGGCTGAGCAGAGATCTCTGTACTACCCGCCTCACCTGCGGACAAACTGAAATCGACGTCTGCCAACCTCTCTTAAGCGAATGGCTCGACCATCAAGGCGTAGGAAGGCGCGTCTTGCAACTCTACCTGGGAGGCACCCATCATTATGAGCAGTCCTTGCTGACGTCACTCATCCCATCCTTGCGCAGACTTCTTTGCCGCGGACGATCTTACCATCGACGCAAAATATCTATAAGCAATACTTTCATTTATTCTGTCTGTCGTTGTTGTTGTTGTTGTTGTTGTTGTTGTTATTTTCTTTTTTTCTTTTTATTTATTTGTCATAACCGTACATCAACATAAACTGTTTGACAGGCAAACGGTAGCATTTACAAAATAGGGATCAGTCCACAGATTTTGGACGATTTCTCAAACTCTCCAGCGAGGAAGAGCTTAAAGCTTCTTCGGGGAGACTATTCCATATCGGAATGACAAGATTGCTAAATGAATTAAGTGCAGTATTATTTACATGGATTATGTGTGGCTTGAGTTTCTTCGAGTGTCCGCGGGTAGAAGCTTGACTATAGTCAGATGGCAGAAAGAAATCGGATAGTCTTCAGATAGACACGTGAGTAAATAATTTTGAAAGATTAATTTTGTAAATAATTTTAATTCTGTTGTTGCTGTTGTTGTTTGCTTCTGGCTCTGGCGTTGTTCGTATTTCTGTGTGGCGTGGGAGCGGTACCTCGAGAGCGAAATTGAGTTGTTAGGCATGCATGGCAATCGGCGCGGGTGTGTAACGAGCGCAAGGGAAGTTTTACCCGCGGGCGCTATCCTTACTTCCAAACTAGTTCTCAGGAATTCCCATCGATCAACATCTGCATAATATTGTTGTTGTTGTTTATCGTGTAAGAAATGACTTCATAATTATGATTAGGCCTTCGGACTGGCGATATTGTTCTTGCAAGGTTCAATGCTTTTCTCGCTGAGGAAATGAAACTAGATAGGATTGCACAACCGTTATACAGTATATTCAAACAGGAAATGAGCAAAGAAACCCAGAAAAATCACAGCAGCACGTTTAGTTCACTGTTTACTGTTTCTTGTTCAAACTCAAGATAAGAGAGTCATTCTGTGAGTCTCATGGACAATTTATTTATTTAAAATCACGAATGTGACGAATCTGAGTGACTTGAAACAAAATCATTTCACTTATAAATATATTGTTCGAATATGCTTTCAATATAATATCTTCGTAATTTCTTTGTTGAGGCTGGTCGAGGTCTAGCTCTGACTCGTTCCTCTTTTTCTGAATTTAGATTTGTCGTCAATGCGTCCCGCAGCATTTTGTTTCTTCTTAGCAACAGAGTGATCACTTCCCTTGCGGAGACGAATTTCCGTTGCCATGGTCCCAGACGTAGCTCGATAAATCAAATAAGCACAAATGGCGGCCCTGGTATTTCTTGCAATCAAGACGCAACCGGCAATTGCCTTGACAATCTTCTTTCGTCTCGCAAGGAGAAAGGAAGCAAAATCCCTGAAGAGGAAAACGAAATGCACAGATTTGAGTGGAAGCAGTTTGAGCTTTTAATTATCATTAATTAACCATCACTGTAATGAGACATGACTTGCAATAGAAAAAGCAAAATCAAACAATTAAATTAGAAAGCAACATTTCAAATCTATATCATTCGATTCAAAAGCTCATTCCAGATGGAATATTTCCACACATTTATTTCTTCGCTAGCTGTTGTATCGGAGTGGGAAACTTCAGCTCATGAAACCCCAGTTGAGACTGAGCTCTCCGCAGATGAAGAACTGTGCATCATTGCATAAATCGTTCCAAAATTTAACTTCTATGTGACCGTAATGCCGTAATGTGCAAATTAAAGTCAAAAGCAAAGTATTCGAGCTACAGTTTTATATTAATTGACATTTTAAATGGCTTCTCATCTTAAACAAACGGCAACCATGGAATTCATATTACAAGTCACATTTTTAGCTCACACTTACAAGGGCTGCGTTGGAAACCATCAAAATGACGAATAGAGAAAAGAGGCATCTTGTAGTAGCGGATAATTGAGTCATTGCTGCAAAATAAAATCAATAAAAAAATCTACGTTATATACAGTATATTTTTTCACAACTGCTTGGCGTTTAGATGATTATCAATAGTTGAAAGAGTGGGAAATCTTACCTTCCGCGTTGTTAATTAGAATGGTGCTTTGTCGATGCCTTTCGGTGTAAGAATGAACATCTACCGGCCTCAATCTTCCATTTAATAAGCTCGATATTACACTTGCAATTTGGTAAATGGTGATTGGCTTACGTTGGTTGCTTAGCTACATCATACTCGCCCGGTAATTTCCTTGCAAACAATGAATCTTGTTTTCTTCCACGATTTCTTCGTTTCTTCCATCCTGCGCGAACCAAAATAGATATGTTTGTACTTTTGTGGAATAAACAACATTTGAAGGAAGTCTCGCCATCATTCGTTCGTGTGGAGACGAGACGTGTCCTCGGCAAATCTGTCACGCATGCAAGGGAAGAAGCAAGTCGTCAATGATAATTTGCAAAATGTGTTATATTGCAAAATGGCACAGGGCCAACGTGGCTCCAAATTCAGTCTTGAACCCCCACGGAAAATAATAGCCACACAATTAGGATGCATGAAGCAACAAATGCGTGGATGAATACAACGTGGCATTTCAAAATTGAACAAACCTTGTCGTGGAAACGTAGTCTTCTCGTTTCGTTTGATATTGATTTCTTTCGCTTTCCTGAGTCGTTGTAAATGTAATTGAATTCAATTTACAAATGTAATGAAATACGTGATTTCACGAATCTTTTAATATTTTTAATTTACCGTCAAGCTAATTCGAATGTTGTAGGATAATAGGCACCTTCGTTATGTCATAATTAGAACTGATTTTGACATCAAAGCAGCGGAAATTGAGTAAAAAAAATCAGGCAAAATCCAAATGGAACGAAGAAACGCCCTGATGACGTTGAAATAATTAAATAATTATAATTTGATTGAATAGATTTATTTCACATGGGATAATTTACAATGACCAAATAATTCAATCGTGCCTTAATCCGTCTTGAACAGTCCTAATTCATTTCGGAATTGCTGTAAGGAATTTGAACTGTCCCTCAGATGCAGGCGCCAGAAAATTACTTTGTTTGAAACGCAATTAATCCTTCTCTTAACACCCGTGATGCCGTTCACGAGTATACTCGTTTAATGATGGTCAATGGACCAAGTGCAGTCTCAATGCGTTTTGGGAGTTGACCTCTGCCGCACGTATGACCCAGTTCCTTTGTTTGAAATGCATTCGACCATATTCTTTTCTACGACGATCGATTTCAAATATTGTTCCTTACTGTCAAAATTGTCGATTTTAGCTCAAAAACGCGTGACTGTATTAGCTTAATCCCAAACTGCATAAAGTCTTCACTCATGGTCAATTTCAAGGATTGCTCTTAACTGTACAAATCATCGATTTGCTCGAAACGATATGCCTCAAACATTGGCATTTGAATATGGTATTAGCACTACTGCTTCGTCTCAATTACATTGCTTCATTAATAAATAACTTTTGTTTACTCGCCATGTTATTCGTTCTGATTGAGGGCAACATCTCACTGAACTAGTCAGCAATGCGGTCTTGCTAATGACTGTCGCCCACTCGTCCGGTATGATACTGCACGCGCGCTTGCTGTGTGACTTATGTCTGTGGCTTCGTCGCCGTAATCAGGATGCATCGGAATTCCGCCTGTTTGCGTTTCTGATTATCCATCAATGAGTTTCGGTAGGAGAAACCGATTTCTCCTTTACTTCTTTCGACAATTGATATGTCGCATTGACTAAAGAAGACTGGGTTCCTCGGCAAAGGAAACCTGATAAAAGATCAGTTACGAGAACTAGTTCCAATTCGAGAGACCACTTCTCAGACCTATTTCATCATTCTGTGAAACGTATATAATTTGAATTACAACAGATATGATGCCTTACAATAATCGAGTTAATCTGAACAGTTTAATATTTGATTTGATTTGATTTATTTTGTCTAAGATGTTGAAAATACAGACATACATTTGACAGGCAAGTAAAATAATAATAAAAAAATAATAATTTAAGATATAAAAATTTAAAATGATAATAATTTAAGATATAATAATTTAAAATAATTATAATTTTTATTATATTAAAATATAATAATTTTTTGGAATAAAAATCCCTTCCAGTAACTAGTACACGTCATTAGCCTCATTACCAATTAAACCACAGTCTCGTTTGAATATACTGTACAGTAGCTACTGAACAGATATGTTGTAAGTTGTAGAGAGCAGGTATGTGGTAAACAGTCACATGGAAGCCTTCATGAGATACCATTCGACTAACTGACTCAAATGATTATTATCATCAAAACCGACTCGTTTCTGTGTCCATTGTAACGCTCGTTACTAAATTTGTTTCGCCTAGAACCACCGCCATTTGCAGTGTAACACAGTTAATATTACTTCAGTTTGAGAGCCACTAAAGCCCTGTCAGAATCAACTATCTGTTCCCGCTTATTATCACGACTTTTGACTGGAAAACCACAAAATCAACGGGGATTGCACAGCATGCTAAACCAGGCCACCAGGGTGCAATGTACTGCACGCATGCGCGGGATGATCACGTGATCGCCCAGTTATTACCTATATGTAGAAGTGTGACCTCCGGTTAGAATGATTACCAGCCACTACACAATTGTCTTGTCTGGCTGACAAGCCCTAAAATACTAAAGAATAGCCCCCATATTTTGCAACGGACTAAGAGAAATTGAATGACCCGATTGAAGGGAGGTAACGAACGGGAAAGTCGACATGCCCCCTGATAAACTCGGTGACCTATTAACCTTTCATGGTTACTCTCTGAGTTATTGGAAAGTGAACGCAAAACACAATTGAGCAGAAGTATAACATGGCAAATCTCGACCCACAACTCAGTAATTCACCAAACAAACGAACACACTTCAGTATATGCACTGTCTTCGAATTCACTGTCAAGGCATTCTCAAAACGACTCCAATGAATCAATATCGAAAGGAAAGCAATGAAAGGCAGTTATGTCGACTGTTAGAAATTCAAGCACCTATTTAAAGTGAATGTTCGCAATAACCTAAAACCACTGCAGTATATGATACAAGAATGGAGTTGGTAAGACTCAGCTCAAATCAGAGGGACAGCAGATGAGTGTTGTTTTAAAGTCCTTCAGTGCAGTTATCGTCTATACAGCGTCCTCTGTGGCCCTCCTGTCGTCACACCATGTGTCCAGAACACATTATAGATGTACAGACAAACTGCAGATGATGCTACAAGTCGCCAGGAGGTCATGGGGTTATGACAGGGCGAAGTTCAACAGAGTTATTCTTGGTTCTCTTCCGTTGGCTTGGCGTCGTCATTTTCAATGACTTCAGTCGGTTTGTCATCGATCTGTTCCTCTGGCTTGCTGTCCTCTTCTTCAGGTGCAGCAGGTGGGGCTGGCGCCTCCTCCTCGCCTGCAATCGCCTTCTTCTCTTCCTCGACGGGTACCTTGGCTGTCTCTCCGTTCTCCACAGGAAGCTCCTTTGTCGTCTCTTCAACAGCCTCCTCTTGGGCGGCCTCCTTCTTCGAGGATGGGGATTGGGAACCAGGCTTATCGTTGGTATCCTCTGCTGGTGCCTCGTCTCGATGCTTTGAAGCTGATCTTGACCTGGAGCGTGAACGAGACCGAGCTTTCTGTTTTGAACTCGATTCTTTGCTCTTGGACTTCTTCGGCGGCGGCGAAACTGATCGGGACTTAGAACGAGAGGCTGACTTTGACCTGGATCTGGAAGGAGATCGATCGCCAGAACGAGAGCGTTTGCGGTCACGAGAACGTGATCTCGAGCGTGACTTCTTGGAGGTTCGATCGCGTGAACGAGAACGCCGTCTGTCACGTGAACGCGATCTGGAGGCTTTGCGATCTCGAGAACTTGATCGTTTGCCATGGGGCGAGCCGGAGTGTGATCTTGAGCGAGAACGACGGCGTCTTGAACGTGACGATCTGAAATATATCAACAACACTTCAGTTAGAAGGACAAGGAGAACATAGCCTAAAACATCTACAGCCCAAATGCTACAGCCGGACACAATCAATGAATTTCAACCGCATTTGACAGTCAACAAAGGAACTCATAAGCATCACCCTTTTTTATTTATTCAGAAACTGGTAAGCCTCAAGCATGGATATTTTATACTCCTAATCTGGTCAAATGTGCAAAATCACAGCTTTCCAAGTAGACTACTACTAGCAGCTACTCAACTCTTGTTTGTATAGCCTGTGGGAATTGTGATAAATCTTACCTTGATTTGACAGGAGAGCGGGAGCGTGATCTGGATGGCGAACGAGACTGAGAACGTGACCTTCTTCGCCCTCGTGAACCAGATCGAGAACGAGAACGTGACCGCGAACGAGAGTGTGGTGACCTTGACCTTGAGCGCTTGCTACGGACTTTTTCCTGCAATGGCATAAACGACATGTGATGATACATAGCATGCAGCAAGCTATATGCTGGCTGTTATCAGAGACTATAGCACAGGCCAATTATACGCGTGAAAGACCAACCTATCGCCAACGACCACTTGCATACAGAGGCTGCTACAGCAGTCTTCAAACAATACTGTGCCATGTAAAATCAATTTTTTTCATATCAATTCCCCTTTGCCTATTCAACGCCAACTGGTAGTTAATTAACATATATTTGATTGTGCATAAATCTACAAAACAAGGTTGACACATAAGCCAAAATGCAAAACTACTATCTCAGAATAAACTGCAGCAACATTAAATTCCCAAAGGGTCAACATACAATCTCCAGCTTGATCTCTTTGCCATTGATTTCAAAACCATCGAGTTTCCTCACAGCTCGCTCTAGTCCATCTTTGGAGGCGAATTCCACAACACTAGGTAAGAAAAATCAAAACGTTTGTAAATAGTTGTGCAGTGTAACCCTGTTAATATCACCTCGGTTAATATCACAACCCGCTTAATATCACTTCAATTTGAAAACCAAGCTCTGTCTGAATCAACTATTTGTACC
>OFHS01006510.1:0-10005 GCA_900245855.1 Calvadosia cruxmelitensis | reverse complement strand
TCATAAAGGTACTAAATATTGCTCAAATTGAAAAATTCTTTTTGCAGAAGGCATATTCTGGATCATATCTATCAGTTTAAGAAATAAAAAATTATCCGTCATAGGCACTTTAATAATTAAGTACCATTATTTACCTGAAGTCCTATTGCAGAAACTTGTCGTAGCTGGTTGCCACTGCCTGTTTGCGACCGGGACTTCAGCTTATATAGCAGTAAACAAGATTGCTTTTTGAGGACAATGGGATTGACATAGAGTAAAGAGTAGTTGCAGTGAAACCTGTCTATAACGGTCGCCTTTTGGACCTGAGAAAAATGACTTTTGTAGACAGGTGGTCTTTCTGTCCAGGTTGATTTCTATAGAAAGTATAATTTTAGAGTTATGAAGAGTGGCCTTATACACAGGTGGCTGCTCTATAGAGGTGGCTGCTAACACAGGTTTGACTGTAATGGTGCTAAATGAGTTCATAATCGTTGCATAGTACACTTAAAACAGTGCATTCAGCATTGCTTTTGGTTATTAAAACATTGTTGGAAGAATTCTTCGTACTATTTTGCATCATCTTGTCAATGAGATTTGCTTTATGAAGCTGGATTGTATACAATTCCTTAAAGCTTGCAAAATATAAATGGCCGACACTCTTTAATTGGAATTTATTTGACAGTGTTTGCACCAGAAAGATACTGGTACCTTGCAGTAAGCTTTTGTATAAGCAAGATTTCTTGATTTACGTTTACTCGATCTGGTTGTAAGCAGTATCCACTTTGGTTTGTTATCTTTTCAAGTTCTCCTTTTGTTTGTCAGCTGATGATGGCGATGATGTAACTCAAGCGCACGTTGCTATTCGACTCAAAGGAATACATGACGATCTATTGGATAAAGAGTTCCTGCGGTCGTTTTACTCAAAGTTTGGAGAAATCAGACGTGTTTTTACTCATCCATCCACCTCATCGGCAATCATAACGTTTTATAAGCATGTGAGTAATTGGCTGATGCTGATCCTGACTTGACAAGGGCGTGTAGTACAGGAATGGATAGACTAATTAGCCTCTTAAAGGATTGCAAGACAAGTAGATAATTTGTAATTTTGATGGATGATAGTTGGACAGAGCAATTGATTACAGAGAAGACAAAATGTTAATCTTTCTGTAAACCTACCCATTTGTAACACTCGCAGCAGGAATGCCTGCTTCTCCAGAATTGCTTTTGCTTACTGTTGACCAGTGTGGTTTTCGTGTTCCAACTTGGACGTTTTTACTCATTTTGTTTGTTTGCGCCGTTCAATTGCATGCTTGGGTTGATCACAGCATGACCTTCCCTGCTTGCAAGGGGCACTTCCATGCATCTTCACCTTCAACAATTGTTTCTTATATCCAAAACTTCACAATTGACATTGCCTTGTTCCTGCTTGGTACACAAGTAAATGAGCGCACAAAGCCTGACAGGCATCTTGTCATTCACTCATGTCATGCACCTTACATTTCACAAATCCCGTTAGTTACATCGTGAATGCAAACAGTAAGATCTATGTGAGACTGATATCAAGTAATTCAGCAGTGGTTAATTAATTTCTGTGATATTAACGGTATGCGTTTATCTTGCAGGCTGATGCCAAAAATGCCAAATTAAACGGGAAAGTGTTGAAAGATGGCTTTGATCCAATCACCATCTTTTGGAAGGCAGACAAACAGAACACGGTTAAAAGTAGGCTGCCGTTTTACAAATGTGTCATTATTTACTGGAATTTGTGTACGATCTGTAATGGACTTATGCATTGAGTCTTTGGTTTTGTAGGTATTGCCAAGAATGCGCCAAAGATTTCGACAAACACACAGCAAGTATGAGCATTATTTTCATCATCATTGTTTCTGAGCTACAATTACCCTTTGGGTTTTTGTCACAGACGTGCTTGCAAATCAAGGATACATTGATTGAGGCATTGACCAATGTTGTTGGTTAAACTACGCTACCATGTTTAATCATTGCCGTATGATAAGTGATATGGTCTTAGTGCTTGGGTTCTGATGCCGTTCGAACCGGGATGATTCAAATCTATTCAACCAAAATATTTCGTTGTGATTCAAATCTTTGCAGAAGATTCAAAATATTTTATTAAATATTAAATTCTGTTTATTAGTTGAAACTTCTTGTTCAAAGGCCTGTTGCAAAAATAAAGGAGCCATGCTGTTCATGTCTTGCAAGGTTCTGCTTCCTCCTCAGATTTCAATTTGTTTGAGGGAATGTTTCTCCAGGGAATACGAAAAACATCCCTGGTGTCTTTTTCTGATACTGCATGTCTCAAAACAACTTACAGTCAAATCTGTATTAGCAGCCACCTCTGTAGAGCAGAGCAGCCACCTGTGTATAAGGCCACTCTTCATAACCCCAAAATGGCACTTTCTATACAAGTTAACCTGGACAGAAAGGCCACCTGTCTATAAAGGTCATTTTCCTTAGGTCCCGAAGGTGTCCATTATAGACAGGTTTCACTGTACTAGATTTATTGATTTATTTGTCAGGTGGATGTTGTGAAGAAGAAGTCTGGAGCTGAAACCACGCAACTCATAGAGAACTATGTGTCTTCGCTGGTCAGCATTCAGGCTCGAACTGCTGGGGAAAAATTTGAAGTTCTGGACAAAATTGATCAAATTCTTAGAGAAGGTTTGTGGAAATGCATTCTTGTCTGTTGTGATTTGGCTTTTAATGACTAGATTTTCTTGGGATACAGATCAGCCCAAGAAAACAAGTAATTGCATCTTAATGCGTTTTTTCATAATCATTGTCTCAACCAAAGCTCCCTTTTTGCTTCCTTTGAAGGTTTAAAAAAAGAAACTGATTTGTCAAAAGCAAAAGTAGCTGTTGGAACCTGCCCTGATATCTGCCCAGAAAAGGTTAAGATTCACTAAATGTTCTTTTCTATTGCTGTATTGAATCCTAGTTTCTGTCAAGCACCAACTCTGAGAATGCTTCATGGCATTATTTTAAGTAAGAAATGCCGCAAGACGGAGAGGGAAGAGCTTTTTGCAGAAAGGAATGGCCATATTATCTATTTTGGTTTGAGAGAGAATCTTGGTTTTGCATTGAAGCAGTGTTTGTTGCCTTGCTTAATATTTATTGGCTTTCTGTTACTTTTCATAGGAGCGCTATTTACGCGAGGATCGTAGAAGACTAGCAACTTACGAATTCCTGGCAGGCACTGAACACGCGGTACGTTTTCAATGATTCTCTGATGCCACTGGGAGCTGGCTTGGTTGCAAACAACATTGCTTCTGAAACTGACAGTGGCATTTTGTCGCATGTCCAAGCAGCATAGTCTGCATAATTGCTGCCAATTTGAAGTAACACAGCTTTCGTCATGCTGTTTTGCTCTCATTTTCCTCTGTGAGAAGGTTGCATTGCATCAGATTAAATTTTGTCACTGCCGATTGTATGCTTTGGAAAACGATAATGTTGTTGTGAACCAGCAGACTCTAAACATGTTTCATCAAATGCTCACACAAGCTGTCGCTGTAACCGCTAGTTTGTTTACACGATTTTAGAATACACTTGAAGGTGAATTTTCATCGGTTGATCATAACAAGGCTATCAAGGAATACAGTCGTTCATCGGCTGACCAGGTGAGCCATCTACAGAGAAGCTTAACATATAGCTGCTGCAATTTATCTCTCCTTCTGTGTTTGGAATTTGTTGACTTGACAATATTTTGAACCAACCTCAAAAGAAAACTACAAGATACATTGTATGTTGGTGAACAGTAGCTCTTGGCAGATCACCGTAAATGCTGTGCAGAATGTTTTTAATTAGAAGGCATTCCTTTGAGTAAACCTAATTGCCAAAGCTCTGAATTTATGTGTCTATAACTCAAATCACATTATTACCCGTTACCCATGGGCCACAATTTTTGTCAAGCCATGAAATATTTGATTACTCTCCCAAAGTAGAATGAAAATAAATTAACAAATATATTGAAAATAGATCAATTTCTCCTGAAATGTAAAACACCTTCCATGTACAGTCAAACCTGTATTTGCGGCCACCTCTATCGAGCAGCCACCTGTGTATAAAGGCCACTCTTCATAACTCCAAAATGACACTTTCTATAGAAATCAACCTGGACAGAAAGACCACCTTTCTATAAAGGTCATTTTTCTCAGATCCCAGAGGTGACCGTTATAGACAGGTTCATTATACATCTTAATTCGGCAAATGTGGATAATACAGCCATGGCAGTATCGCAACAGTTAATGCCACTCAAGTTTGAGAATCAAGCTCTATTTATGCTATCTATGTTTGATGGTGATTTTTAAGACGATGGATTGTGTTGAACTGTTGGTGGTAACTTGTCTTATATTTCTTTTCAAGGAAGAACCGCTTCCTCATGAGCTGCGCCCGTCTGGGACATTAACCGAATCGATGAACTATCTGATCTTCAATGTTCTTGACATTGGCGATGGAAACTGGGCGGAGTGGTACGATTTTGTCTGGAATCGCACACGAGCAATTCGCAAGGTGCTTGTTTAATAGCTTATACACACAAAGTGTTTTGTTGGCCTCCAGTTTCTGCATTCCCAGTTTCATGCTGCTAAATTGGAGTGTGGCAATTACTCTATGTTACTTTTTTATCTGAAAATATACTGCTGTTTGTAATAGATAGATGTTTTTGATTTAGGACATCACACAGCAGAATCTCAAGGATAAAGCAAGTATCAATCTCATGGAGCAATGCGCAAGGTATGAACATGGACCAATAATTTTTAAACTGTTGTTCCAAGGCACAAACAATTTCAAACTCAAGTGCGCGTTTCAGCTTTTAATTAACTAGCTACATGTAGAAGTAATTTGCTGTGTTCTGTGTATTATACAACTCTTTGCTGGTCAACACGTTTCCATTATTCTTCACTGTGCTTATTCCTGCAGGTTTCACATCGTTTGTGCGCATCTGTTGTGTGAGGAGAACATCAACGCTTTCGATGCAAAGATCAACAACGAAAACCTCACCAAATGCCTGCAGAGTCTGAAGCAAATGTACTACGATCAAATGCAGGAGAAGGTAAATAGCTTTATTAAATGTGCGATTAGTTTCTTTCAATCTGATTGTCTGAGAGGCATAATTGGAAATTCAGACCAATCCCCTGCTTCTATCCTGATTTGATGGATGACAAATTTTCGAACTTCCCTTGGGATCCAATCGAACGTTGAACAAGGAGAAGTTCTGTGTATGACAACGGACACAGTTGTTTCAGTTTAGACGTTGTATAGTTCTGTTTCTACTCTCCTTCTACAGAACGAAACATCGCCAAACGAAGCGGAGTTTCGTGCTTATCAAATCTTACTCAACTTAAACGATGGCAATGTTTTAGGGTGCGTATAATAATAACATGTTTCTGGCTTGGTTGATGACTTGAGTTGTTTTGCTTATGCTTTATAATTTCCTTATCTGACGTTTCTGTTTGTACCGTTTTGTTTCAGAGAAGTGATGAGCTTTAGAGAGCAAGTCCGTACCTCACCGGAAGTGAAGTTTGCACTTTCTGTTTTCTCTGCTCTGAATAGCACAAATTATGTTCGCTTCCTCAAACTACTTAGGTATGTTTCTCTGCAATATTTGCATCTAGCTGTCTCCTTGTGTATTGAATGATATACAATAATACCAGTACAGTAAAACCTATTTATAACGGTCACTTCTTGGACCTGAGAGAAATGACCGTTATCGACAGGTGGCCTTTCTGTCCAGGTTGATTTCTATAGAAAGTATCATTTCGGAGTTATGAAGAATGGCCAATATATACAAAGGTGGCGGCGCTAACACAAGTTTGACTGTAGTGCGTCTTCCTTGGTGAACTCATCGTATATTTGCTTACATCCCAGACATACTGAAGCAAGAATTTATGCTAGGAATTGAGCAACAGTTGCTTTATTGGCAACCGAATTTCTTCCCGTTAGGCAACACAGAGCCTAGAGATTGTTATTCGTGATCTCAGGATTTCGGTCAATTAATTGATCTATTCTTATTGCAAACATTTCCTTGCAACAATGCAATTTCTGCTGATTACACTGCGGTTACTAACAGCGCTAAAGTAGTAGAGTTCCTTGTTGTTTTTTCTTTGTAGATGTTTTCATAGCACCTTATGCGGTGTCTTTTACTCTCTAGGCAGGCCCCGTACCTCGCAGCATGTTTGATGCATCGTTATATGAACCAGGTTAGTAATTGTCCGTTTTAGCTGATTGCTATTGCTCTATCGACCAATCTCGCTTAGAAAGCATACATGGTAGTACAGTGAAACCAGTCTATAACGGTCACCCCTGGGACCTGACAAAAATGACTTTTATAGACATGTGGCCTTTCTGTCCAGGTCGATTTCTATAGAAAGTGTCATTTTGGGACTATGAAGAGTGGCCTTTATACACAGGTGGCTGCTCTATAGAGGTGACCGCTAATACATGTTTGACTATTTATCAACTGCCCAACCTTTGGTGTACCTCAAATCCTTGCTGATGCGCATTGTAGCACAATGGCGTGGTCTCCTTCAGAATGTGATGCATGTATGCAGCCGCAAATGGGATCACTCAGTCCTGTTTTACAGTTTAGCTAATGAATACTTAGTTAGTACTTGGTTAGTTGATAAGCCTGTCGTTGATTCACAACTCTTCTCTTTATCAGATTCGTGCCAGTGGACTAAAGATCATGAACCGTGCTTACAGTATCGTCAACCATCCGAGCAACATGCCTGTCAAAGATGTCTGTCGTTTTCTTGCCTTTGACTCTGAGGAGCTGGTTAGCATCGCTTATTGTGCTTTTCTTATGTTGTAAAAGCAATAGAATGTGATTGTCATGGGCGATTCCTGCCAATCCAGTGGTGTAGACGCCACCCTTTTATCATGTAAAGGTTCCCTTTCTTATGTTAACTAGCCATGTGTTTTGCGATTAGTGTTTGTACATTCTCATGCCAAGGCAATGTTCTCCTAATCTGCAGCAGCCAGATCAAACAGTCTTACTTTACGCTGGTTCTATGTTCGCTCGCTTGGAGCTGTCACCTGCTATGGTTTTCACCACCTTTAATTATAGTTGATGTCTGACAAAGTTGTCTATAGTTGATTGTGAGTGACTCCCTCTAAAAAAGGACCCAATTCCCGCTCAGCACAATGATTTTGCATACATACAGCTTTCTTTTCTTGATTCTAGGCAGTTGAGTTTTGCCAGCACTATTCTTTAGATTTCCAAGATGGCGCAATCTGCTTCAGCAAGTCGTCTTTTGCCGAGTCAGAACAATCATTTCGGACAGTGAAATCAGGAATCATCACAAGAAAAAGGCCGTCTACACTGGGACAGGTCAGCATCGTTTTATTTCACATAACCATTTATTTCTATAATAACTGAGGCTTGTTGTCTCTCGTTTATCCATCATGCAGCAGTTTCCATGAACGGATATTGTCTGCTCTCTGTTAACTGTTCTCTTAGAGCAACCTTGCCTTTACACAGCATCCGTTGTTTCTTTATCTCTTAGGTTGTCTATGGTGGATTTGTCATCATTCCTTACTCCCTCAAGCCGCAATCTGTCAGTTTTGATTGCAACGGCATATATAATGGAACATACCACAAGATTGCCCTGCTCTGTCTTTGCCGGGAGTCTAGTGACCATGGCAAATTCGAATCACAAGTGCAGTCGCTTCAACCGGCTGCTTCTTCTAATGTAGGGCAAGCTGTCGTAGTTCAGCCTCCTCAGCTTGCTTTTGGCATTCAGGGAATGGCTCAAGCGCCTGATCCTGCCATTCAGGTGAGTTGGAAAGTCGAGTCTATGATAGCAGGTAGCATCTGCATTTAAACCAATGGCCTGTAGCTGCACCAAATGAATTTCTTAGAATGACATCCTACTTGGAAGTCAACCAGTGGGTCAGTTCTCTTTTTTCAGTGGTAGTCATAGACAGGGTTAGCTTTACAAAGTCGTAAATTGAAATGTTATGACACGAATTTGGATAAGAATGGCAGGCTAGTCTGAAACAGTTCCTTTTCCTTGAAGTGACTGCAACCGAAAAACCAATTAAACTCATCCCCATAGATAAGTTATTTGACAGTGGTGCTTGGTTTGTTGAGAGCTCCTTACTTGCAAATGGCTGCAGAGATGGGAGCTGCTTACTTGCCAATGGCCGTAGGACGTAGGTGCAATGGAAACCTGCTACCATAACCAAACCACCAGTCTCACCGCTAAGTCAGTTGAAGTGACTGCAACCTGAAATGCAATATATGTTTGACTTATATGTTTGACTTAATATATGTCAGAATGTCAAATGCTGTTTGTTTGTTTTTATCGAGCAGATCCAGAGTACTGCGGTTGATCCACAAGTGCAGAATCGCCAGGAACTGGTACAGATGATGAAGGAGGTGAGCCGGCTGTCCAACGGTTGCTTGATCTCTGGAAGGATCTGCAGATGATTACTATAACATCGTTCAGGGTTGGTGTTCAGAGGCATCGTTATCCTCACGAGTTGAAACTGTCTTGTTTCAGGGTATCCGAGAAATTGGACGACAGTATTTGCTCGAAGCTGTTGATTACTTAACGAAGACAGCAGCTGCAGACGTCATGTCAAGGGTAAGCTTCAATTGAAGCATTTGAATGACACCCATTTTCACCAAGAGTTGTTGTATTTGATATATCTCTGTATGACTTGTGAAATGATTACATATTGTCAACGTCGTAGGTGTATAATGTACAGGAGCAGAGCAATTTGATGTTGGACGACATCATCTCAACAGTTGTGGCCAGAGAAATGGCAGAGCTGTGTAGGAAGACACATCTTTTAGAGCGACGCAGGTTTGTGTAGCTAAATCTTCTGGTTTTCACAATAGAATGCGACAATATTGCATTGTACAGTCGAACCTGTATTAATGGCCACCTCTATAGAGCAGCCACCTGTGTAGAAAGGCCACTCTTCATAACCCCAAAATGACACTTTCTATAGAAATCTAGCTGGACTAAAAGGCTACCTGTCTATAAAGGTTCCAAAGGTGACCATTATAGACTGGTTTCACTGTATTTGCTCGTGGTGAACTGTCCATTCGCGTGCGTGTTAACTCTGTGTGATGTGTCTTGTCTACTTTCAATTCCATTGCAGGAATCTTGAGGCCAAAAGAGCTGCTGTGAACTCAGCGTCAGTTGATCTTCAAAATGCAATTGTGAATGACGTTACGAGCAGCATGACTAGACAACTTGCACAAGAAGTTTTTCAGTGAGTTCTCATTAATAATTGTAAGGATATTTATATTCTCAGCTGTTTCTTCATCAGTCCTTGCTAATGTTGGTCGACAAGAAGTTTGAAATTTTATTTACCTATCCTACTATGGCAATTTGTAATTGTTTGAGTCAAGTTGTGCAAAAATCGCTCGAATTGAGAAACAATTATAATCAACCTGGACAGAAAGGCCACCTGTCTGTAAAGGTCATTTTCCTCATATCCCGAAGGTGACCATTATAGACAGGTTTCACTGTACTGTGAACATTGTGTTTCTGATACAATGTTATACTTGTTCGTTAGGAAAGAGTGCGATAAAGTAAACGCTGATCGTTTGGAAAGAGCCTTGATGGACGTTTCTAAAGAAACCTTGAAAAAGTATATTGATGAGGAAATTGCGTCGGTCGGCAAGATGGTGCTCCGTGAGGCTAAAGATGTCAGAAAGAAACGAATCTCTGAGGGCTACGGTCGTGTATTACTTGGTCGTCAACGAAGAATATTTTCGAGGTGCGATTAATTATTCTGCAAGTACTGTCCAACTTGACTTGAGGATCTCTTTTGTTCCGAGATTATTTTCTAATAGAGTTCAAGACTTAATTTAGCTGTACAGAGATCAGCCATCTGTGTTAAGAACTTAAGAGACCGCTTCTTGTTGGTCTCTTGATGTGTGGTCTTTCAAGATAGGTTTGACGTCTTGAAGTATCAAACCTGTCTATGGGCCTGATTACATGAGGCGGGCCAGCCCGCTTGGCGCCGGGACGGGCTAATTTTGTCGATTGTTTA
>OFHS01006508.1:0-10006 GCA_900245855.1 Calvadosia cruxmelitensis | reverse complement strand
ATAAATACAATATTGCGTAGTGGACATTACCTGCTACGAGGCAAAATAGAGAGAGAGAGAGAAAAGGCGGGAGAAGCCCGTCGCCCGCCGTATAGATGCGTTATCATTCGTCCATCTTATTCACCCTCAGCCTGATAGANACTGAGATACATTATGCTGAGTCCTGCCATTAGCCCTGGCGGCGTAGCCGCTAGTCATAATTATAATATTCTTCTTAAAATGGGCGTGGTCATGGACCCAGACTTTGAGACGTGGAGTTGCATGCATTTTAATTCCTGTATCCGCTCCTGGTCCTGGTATCAGGGCCCTGTAGTTTTGTATGTCATGCATTGTAAATATATAGTGCTGTGCCTTGTTCAAATCAAAATTCGTGCGCTCAAAGTTCTTGGCGAGGAGCCATTCACAGTGTTGTATTCCCTGTCTCCCTCGCACAGAATCAAAATCTTACACGTTTGAAACGTAATAATAATTACTTCACAGTCACAGTAAGCGAAAGCAGACTTGACTATCGTTTGTATAGACCTCATGCTTGACTTATACGCCACTGCAACAATGAAACTGTAAGTCCTTCTATAGACTCTTTGTATGGCTAGACTGCAACAAATAAAACGGATGTAGCCTTGCCGGATTGCAGAGTTTGCGGCACAGTCAAAGCTGGAAAGAAACGCAATCTACTTGGCGCCGACAGACAAAAAGTCTCTTGAGCTAACAATAATAAACACTATACGAGCAAGTCACCGACGTTATATTAAAATACAATACTCAACAAATAAAAGGCAAACAACGTTAACGATATGTACCTTGCTTTCGACAGCTTTTGCAGCTAATAATAAATCGCGCTTCGTCTTTGCAGCAGACGCCGTTTGTACATCGCTGCAAATCTTGCTTCCATTCAAGGCAAGCCGACAACAAACAACAGGGAGCTCACAATACCACGTGACTATTTTCTAGGAATTTGTTACAAGCCTTCCTCTTCCTGATTATAATAAAGAATAAATTTCGGAAATGAACAGGAAATGATGTTCTTTTGTCGTGCTCGACATCCTTTTTCATTGTCGGCTGAAAATAAAAATAAAACGCTGCTTGCAGACCAAGTATCGCCTAAATTGGTAAATACTTTAGCCCGTTAAATGTAAACCAAGTATAAACCAGCTCACCTGAGTTGTATTCACCATCATCGTAATCGTCATCATTTATTCGCCTGTAATTAAGAATAAATCAAATCAAATTGCCTCAGCAGGGGCATTGCAAGGCCTACAGCCCTGGGATAAAAGGATAGCCGGATGATGTATCTTTTCTCAATTCTTATTGCTTCCAATTTCGTTTATCTTATAGTCTTGCACTTTTGCGTATTTAAAATCACTTCAAATTTTTTGACAGTTGATTATCCACAAGTTGACTGCGACCATCGACCTTCGTTTATTCTTTGGTTTACACATGGGTTTACACCTTGGTTTACACCAGGTTTACACCTTCTTTGCTACATGTCGGTTAATTAACACGGAACCTACCATTATGAAACGCCCTCGCTTTCCTTCCTCAGTCTAGACTTTTCCGACTTGACCTTCGTGAGTTCATGTTGTAATTTTCTTCATGGCAGCGTGCTCCGGTGGGATGTTTTTCTTTGAAATCAACTGTAAGCTTTGTAATGTTCCTTTACGGACTGTTTTTGTTCGGTATGGTATTAAAAGACTCTTGTTTGTTATTTGAATGTTGTTTCATGTTGGCCTGAGAGCGTTGTTTGTGGTATCTGCCCCTAATTCAATTGCTCTCCAGAAATCCTGTCGGACAACCTTGTCCAACTGTTGTCCTCACGCCACCGTTCTCAGTTCTGTTCCGTGATTAATTCTTACTCTAATAGTGAATATTGATTGCACTCGAGGAACTGTGTGGGAAGTTTTCCTTTTTGTTTAGGCCTACTTGTTTTTCATGGACCTGTTTACCTGCTGTTCATTGGAATTCTTATAATTTGAAGTTTGGCGAGGTCATTTCTCATGCTTAGCCTTGTTAGCGTAATAATTTCTTGCAAGTATTAATTTAAAATAATCTAACAGCTGATTCGCTGAAACTAACTATGGCTACTACGGTAGTACTGTAATACATTTGATGTGGCATATGTGCTAGAGTAGGGCCATTAGGCCTATGCAGTATTCTGTAATTGAATGTGACTATTAAAGCAAAGATAGCAGACGCAGCACTATAGGCCCCTGGTGCTACTCAATATTAGCTATATATATGTGCAACTATAATGTTAGTTATTCTGTAAAGCAAATATTTATAAACAACCCTGTTAGACTGAAATCACTTTAAGATCACATTGTTTTGGTATACGTTCTCTGGCATAATCTTGCTTTCACGAAGAATGCACTTTCCAGAAATGGAAATCATAGCCATTAATAGGCCTGTTAATTGTAAGTTGCAATATTTCTCCTGTTCGCAGTTTATCCCATTTATTGTAATAGAATTATCATTGTTTGACTGTTGTCTCTCTGTGTGCAAGGTTATTTAATCTATTTTATTGGCCGTGGCAGCAGCTCCACGGGCGTTGTCACTATCATATTCTCAAGCACTGTGCTTTTCCTGGCATGTCATCAGGTCACAGACCATCTTCTGTGCAAAACTTTGATAATTAGGCAACTACAACCCTGAGAAATGATCACTCTTGCATGATCTAGCTAGCACAAAGCCACAAAATCCATGCCATGCAATCAATGTTTATGCACTCTGAGTCGTACACGTTGCAATTAGTTTATATTCGGGATGCCTTTTCCTATGGGAAACAGCAAAGAGGCTTTTGATTCAATTTCATTTATTAGTTGTAATTGTAGTCCTTCCGCAGTTTATCTGTGTGACTGTTGCTTGGTTGTGCAAGGGATCGGCTCGGCAGTTTTGTCACATTGTGATTGCTTGCTAACACCGGCTGCCTTACCTGTGCTACCTTGCCATTAGTGCTGTGCCGATTGTGGATTTTAAACTATCGATTAATCGATTCAAACAATCGATAAATAATCGATGCATCAGAACATACAGTCATACAGAGGTTGTATTGTTGTAGTTCACTTTTGTAAAGTCATAGTAGTTATCTTCTGGTTCAATGACTTCTTTGTTTTCTGTACTTTTGTCTGGCTCTTTAGTCAGCAATCAGGCAATTGTAAACTGAATAATGGTGTCTACTATCCTTTGAAAGGTCTCAATAGAAACACATGTTTTGTGACATCAATCAAACAATGATTAAACAGGACAATCAATTGCCAATAACAATCCATTAATCGATGCATTGAACCCAGCTCTACTTGCACTATGGCAACTCCCACCAGCCAAGCACTGACACCAATACTCTCACATAGCGGTGATGAGTTCTAAGGTCCTAGACAACATTCAACAGATTCACAATATATTACTGTGGATAAACCGAAATTGTTGTCCCAACTTAGCGTCTTGATTCTTATTTTGCATTGTCATAGGTGTAGAACAGCAAAAGGAATGAGGAAACTGGTGTTCAGCTTATACACAAGATTTGCTTTTACTTGGCAATACTGATATATGCCTTGCAGTATTTATATTTTGATCATGTCGAGCCTGTACTGTTTAGAAAACGTTGCTTTAATGACATGGTATGATGGTATGCTTCATTTTCTACTTTTACATTTGCTTCAGGTTTTCATCAATAATCCTGTTCGACCAATGAACAATTTTATAAAGTTGATACCAATACAACAGCACAATATTAACATCCACAACTGCTAACTGTATGAGACTCCCAGAGGCCAATATGGATATATGCGAAGAGTCGAGAGACAGCATTTACTCAGTAACTGACTGTGATGACAGTATGATGGGCAGTGATTTCAGCAATGCTCCGCCAGGCTCCTCGAACAGTTTCTCTGGAACAAGTACGCCTATAGGTGGTGAAAAATCCCTGTCGTATTATCTACGCCCGCATCTACCTAAAGTTGCAAAGGCTGATTCTTTCAACATACCTGGATCACATACATTTCTACAGCCGGATGTTGCTTCAAGAGTTATCCAACAGCAAGCAAAGCAAGGAGATGTAGCCACAGTGTCTGTTAATGAACTGCCCAATATAATCGATGCATCCTTGTCAGGAAAACAACTGCCGATTGCCGAGCGAAAATCCCAATCGGATGATTTGGCAGAAGCAACCGAAGCGGTGCCTTGGCTAGAAATGGTTGAAGAGCCTGAGGAGGTAATTGTCTGTTGCTCTTTGATTCCGTCAACTGCAAATTTGGTTGGGATTTAATTCGTCATGCTGTAAAACGTGCCATTTATTGGCAACTGGTTGCATGTATGTACCGTATTTCAGTTGAATATGAGAACAAAATAATTGATTGATGATGATGATGATGAGTGCAGTTACTGCACCTTCTAGATGGTCAGCATGCATTACAGCAATACAGTATTGCACTTGTTCCTTTTCAATAATTAAAAATGTCCTTGTCACCATAGTCTTACAGAGCGCGGTACGAGAGTGAAGGCTGCAAAGGACCAATCCATGGAATCTCAGAAAACACTTTTCCTACTGTCAAGGTTTGTTCTTAGTTGAAACTCTACAACACACTAGTTGTTCTGGTTTTTCCGTACCCCTCAATTTCTTTATGGTATTTTTTTTGTCTTGAAAGGTGGTTGGCTACGTTGGTGAGGTTGTCCTGACTGCCTTTCTGGTAACAAAGGATGGTGAACCACATTTGCATTCTGTCAATGGACCAGGATCTACAAAGGGAATCTGCAAAGATGTCACTCTACCGCAAGACATACCTGGCATTCAAATGCTACTTGGTCCTGAACAAAACATGACTGCTGTGTAAGCCAATAAACTTTATAACGTCAAACCTGTCTTGAGTGACCATTTGGCTAACAATTGGTCTCTTAATACAGGTAAATTGTATGGTGTCGTTTTTCAAGAGACCACTTGAAGGAGGTCTGAACAGATTGTCTCTTAACACAGGTGGTCTCTTAACACAGGTGGTCTCTTAGCGCAGGTGGTCTCTTGACACAGGTTGTCTTTTAAGGCAGGTGATCTGTTAACACAAGTGGTTGTTACTTCATAGTTGGACTCTTCTGTGATAATGTGATTAGGGCTGACGTGCAGGTTGTTGTTTTAAGATTTGCAGGCTGCAATTTATTGCATGCAGTACTTTTGTAATGCAATCGCTCCATACCTTAATGCAGCCACACTTGTGCACCTTGTGCTGTACTTTGGCAGCAAAAGTATGACGCACAGACACCATTAGCAATAACCAACTACTTCAAGTAATCACTGTGCAGCATCACGTTTATACCGTTGAAACGTATCTTGTTGACGACACAATGATTGACGTTGACAATCTGTTTTAGGTGGGATTGTTTGAGTATACGCCGAACGCGTAACTGGGAAGCAGACAAAATACTTAAAAAGCGTGGCAAAGATCCTCGGCTCTGGAAAAATAAAAGAAAGGAGGCACGTTTGATGTTTCAAGTTACCATCCCGCCATCAGAGAGCCACCTTGGTTATATACTTGTGTGCCAGTCGAGGCCATTTCAGTGCAGTAAGTTTGTGAAAAACATGATGATGATTTTCATTCTGTGCATGTCATCCCATTGTTGTTGTTTGTTCTTGTGTTAGTGCTATCCTATCGACGTATAGTGTAAATCCGTTAATACAGTCAAACCTGTAGTAGCGGTCACCTCTATAGAGCAGCCACCTGTGTATAAAGGCCACTCTTCATATCCCCCAAATGACACTTTCTATAGAAATCAACCTGGACAGAAAGGCCACATGTCTATAAGGGCCAGTTTTATCAGGTCCCAGAGGTGACCGTTATAGACAGGTTTCACTGTATCACGTTTGTAAATATAGTGTAACCCGCATTAAGCGCAAATCGGATAAGCGCAAGACCCGTTTATCTGCAAACAACTTGCTATGCACTGATTTTATTGCGTACAAACCCTATTAATGGATTCCTGATAAGCGCAATTCGGCTAAGAGCAAAACCCGCCTATCTGCAAATAATTTTCACTAAGAATAGATAAATATCCGCTTAAGAGCAATTACTAACAACAGTTTTCTGCATGTTTTTGTTTCACTGTCGCGCCGGATAGCGCCTTGTTTGATCAGATGACCCAACTGGGAGTTGATAGGTCGTCGACACCTCGAATGAGCAGTAAGGGTAGTAAATAAGCGTAACAACATTTTATGTATTCTCATTTGAACTGGCATCTAGTTTGCCATAAAGTTTGTATTTTATGTTGTGTTGCATAAACCTATTGTTTTGAAAATTCCTTTATTTTCGTCAATTTCGGATACGCGCAATTTCGGTTAAGAGCAAAGGATATCGTTGGCTAATTACGTTTGCGCTTAAGCGGGTTACACTGTATAATAACCCCCTTGACATCACATAAGAAGCGCTAGCTAAATCAACTTTTATTCCGCTCGATATCACTACTCTCCCATTTTCGCAGTTTGTGGCTTGAAAACCATAGTGATATTAACAGGGTTGCACTGTAGTGGTGTTGAGAATTTCTAGCTCTCTTAAACCTCAAAAATTTTATTCTGTGCTTTGGGACACTGGAAGTCGGAAATTACAACATCTACGGTATTTGAATTTTTTAAATTCAAGATATGTTCTATTTGTTGTCATTTTTCTAAACTCCGATCTCTCTGAATGGCAAAGAACCATGTATGATACATGAGATGTGTTGTCTTCAAAAGTGACACCTGAATTTTTGGAAGTGCAATTGAGACGTACAGAAGTTAGACACCAATTCAGCATTTTGAAGTAGCATACTCATGAACGAAGCACTTTGAAGTACAAAAATATGAAGTTGAAAATTGAAACTAAGCCAATCCTTTAAAACATCATTGTCTAAGTTGTTGTGGGCAGCCAAAAGGCTGGCTTGGTATGCCAGCTACACTTTAGCAATGCCTTTTACTGATCTGGATTTATACGAGGTAAAGGAAACAGGACTTGCGCAATTGTTGCCTCTGGCATGCAATCATGCTGACTGAAGGCTGATGTGTGATGTCTGATGTCAAGCCTCTGTTGAATCCGACTGCGTTATGTTGGTAATTAATTAATTATGCTGGCATTCTCTCTTCTTATCTCAACATTAATTGCGGTGGAATTGTTCTTTGTTGTCAGCTGCCTATTGCAACTGCAACATGGGTTGCTGCTAAGATTATATGCTATCCACCTGAGGGCGATGCTGCAAGTTGCCCTGTTTTCAAGAGTGTCGTTACAAAGACAACGGTACAGTCAAAACGACCTACATCAGCATTTACTGCTATAGGATTTTGACTGTCCGATTTTGATTAACCTTATCATTATATGATGTTGTTGAACAAAGTCATTTGATCTGATTCGTAAAACACAAAATCAGCAAGTAGCTGATTCTAAACCCGACAAATTGAGGTTGTACAATGAAACCTGTCTGTAACGGTCACCTTTTGGACTTGAAAAAACTGACCTTTATAAACAAGTGGCCTTTCTGTCCAGGTCGACTTCTATAGAAAGTGTCATTTGTGGGTTTTGAAGAGTGGCCTTTTACACAGGTGGCTGCTCTATAGAAGTGGCCGCTAATACAGGTTTACTGTAGCAGCCATGGAACATCACATTTGGTTCTATGCTATATCGATTTTGTCCGCTTCCATTAGGGATGGAACAGAATGTTGAAAAATTCTGCAAAATCAGAATTCTAATAGCTTTCTAGCAGACTCATTTTGATTCCGAATTTGTAGGCTTCCAGTTGAAAACGTGGAGGAAGCAGATGACAGTCCAGTTGTTGGCGATTTCAATCATCAGCTTGTCAATTTTCTGCGATCAATCAGTAGATGAAATTTCGTATGTTATTCTTTTGAATTGGGTTTATCTCATTTCATATGCCTTGGACATCATTTATTGCTATTATTGCCAATAATTTATAATTTATTGGGAGAGAATCTACGTGTGCCGCCAATGATATCTTGTTTTGTTCCCATATAAATTCGGAATTCAATTATAACTGAGTTCAACATCTCAAATTCTGATTCCAGAATCTTGTAGATTTAAGTTCCGTCCCATCCCTAATTTCCATGCATGGCATTGCTTCTGGCTAAGCATAAACTGCGTTGTATTCCATTTATTTTCTATCAAACTACAGTCAACCCTGTATTAGCGACCACCTCTATAGAGCAGCCACCTGTGTTTAAAGGCCACTCCTCATAACCCCAAAAAGACGCTTTTTATAGACATCAACCTGGACGTAGAGGACACTGTGTCTATAAGAGTCATTTTTCTCAGGTCCCAAAGGTGACCATAGGTATCACTGTATGATAATGATCTACTCCCATTTACTAGAGTGAACTATCTGTTTTCGTTAAGTCTCCAATATTGACTACACATGATGCTGCAAAATCATTACCAGCGTATGTGACGTCACATAATGTTGCGAGTTGTAGATGCAAGCCAATTCCCAAGAAAGACCTAACCTACTATTATAAACATAACATGCTTCCATTCCTTGAAAAATCCACGGAGTTTGGCTGAGAAAGCTTTTGTTACTGTGACTACAAATTCTATTTCAATTCCCTTTTCAAGTGGTGAATAAAGCTTCATTGCCGCTTGTAATTTTCTATGTTACAGAGCTGTAGTTTTGTTGTTGCAATTTCTCGGTTTCTAATGGTCCTATGCCCTTTTTGTTGCAAGCTGCCCCTGCAGGCAGTCCTGAAATCTGGTGGTGTAGCTCCTTGGAAGGTCCAGGCATTGGCGGACAAGAAATCGGTATTATTGGGAAAAAGTTCTCATCAGGATTCAAGATTCGCTTCTACGAGCCATCAGGTATATAAACCTATGATATTTCTGGAAATTTACTTGTCTTGCTTTTCTAATAATGTTTTGTATTTCATTGGAATATTATTGTGTGTTATGATTGTGTGGTGTGCTATGCTAATTGCCGTTATTTCTGGTTGGGAGTATTTGGGACTTACAAATTGTATTAAATTTAATGTAATCTCAGACAGTTTGGACACATGGCCCGTCATTCCAAAGGTCGATGGGTTCGACTGCCATGGCGCGCCACTTTTTTGTACTTTGAGCAATCTCGGTTTACAACAGTTTCATGATGTGATGATGATGTTTGATGTTTTTAGGAACCTGGGAGGCATTTGCTGATGTTGATCAAAAGAAGTCTCATCAGGTAAATTGTACATCAATCACTTTTAAACAGTACAATCACATTTTATCATCGACAGAGTCTCTAGAGAGAAGAGAGAGAGATGATGCCTCCCTGATTTGCTACACAAACTTGTTGGTGTGGTCTAGTGGCTAGTACGTGTGGCTGCCAGTCAGACGTACTGGGTTCGACTCCTGGTCCAACCGACACATGTTCGCTATGTCTTCTGTGGTTTTAATTGTCAAGGGCCCCAAGGGAGACACGCCATTGGCTTATTGGGCTACCCTCATTAAATAAAGTGACAAAAAATGTTCTACAAACTATGCACCACAAATGATCAAATAGTATCACGTCCCGCAAGGAGTAAGAAAACGAACATTATTTCTTCTCAGAATCAAAGACGTATTTGGACAGACATACACTTATGTTTCATATACCCTACCATGAGGTGATTTGTTATTGGCATACGGTATTGTACGGAGTGTGAGTCGACACCGTGTATATATCAATACCTAAACAACATGTTACATATGTATGTCTTTCCGGTCGCCAGTCGTGAAGAAGAATTTCAATCACGCCAGACTGCCTTCCTGCAGAACAGTTATTAGTTTGTTCAGCATGCAAGATAACTTGCTACTTGAATTAAGCACTGTACGTTCCTCTTTGTGTTGCCAGTTTTGTTTGCCAACGGAAAATGTGCACTCAAAGTACAGAACACAGCACATGCTGATGTATCATATGACTAAGCAATAGAACAATAGAGTCATTGTTTGGAAGCTACTTTCTTTTTGACTCACGGTTACCATGGTAACCCGTGGGTCAATGTTGTGGAGGGGAAAATTTTTCTTTTTTTTTCATC
>OFHS01006505.1:0-10009 GCA_900245855.1 Calvadosia cruxmelitensis | reverse complement strand
ATGATAATAATTTTATTGATTCTCGTGACAAATTTAATGCACGGTCCTCCGACGTTACACAAACACACTACCTCGTGACTTTCACGTGGCTTGTCAAATAACATGTAAAATGATACGTAACATGAAACAACCAATCACATGGGACTCACGAACAATACAAATGTCAACAACCAATTTCAAAGGATTAAGTTTTTCAACAGTGATTACAACGCAAGGTGATTCGATCGTTGTCCGATATTGTTCGCTTGTCTCAGCTAATTCGTTGGTTGATTTTGAAGATCGTGATGGCTTAGAAATGTTGATCGGACAGAAAGAGTCTGTTGTTGATTGTGCAGTTTGCGGTTAGGCACTGGATGAAGCTGCGCTGTGAAGTGTCACCTCTGCTGATTTCGCTTTTGGGTCACTCCACATTAATCATCACAGCTGCTCGCATTGGTTGTTGGCTCAAATCAGACAAATTTGGTATAAACAAAACGGTAAATAATCAGCAAAAACAATGGCGTAAGTTATGTTTGCATTCAAAGTAAATTCAATTTTCTATGAATTTATGAAATATTCAAAGTGGAATATAAAAAATATATCAATCCCGATTCCCGTTAGACTTTGTCAAAACCTCTACTACGATAGGCTTCAGCGAGTGATCGAAAGACTTCTGGGAATATTTGGGCGTTACTCTATTAAAAACCGATATTTCTGCTAAAACGGCCCTAAAATTGCGTGCCAAGAGCGTTTCAACTGATTTGTTTGACAGTTTTCAACAGCTTCCCAGCGCAAGCTCCTCTTGTTGAACAAGACATAACCCCCGTCTTTGGCGCGACTAGACGCAAGCAGCATTCAACTGCTATTGTTCGGATCAAGGTAAATAGGTTCGGATCAAGTTTCACTTCACGAAAACAAAGGAGGTGTGATTATTCATTCAACAGATGAATTCGTCATTCACAAGTCGCGCCAAAGACGGGGGTTAGCTCATGTTCAACAATCGCAACTTCAAGACGTCGTAATTACGTAACCATGCCCAGCTGAGACCTAATATTTTGCAATTATATTGGTTTGAAATGTATCTAGGCGTGTGCAAAGTTTAGAGAAAATCAAAGAGGGTCGGGTTCACAGCTCTGAAATCTTTTCACTGCTACTTTTTCTAATTTATTTATTGATGGTGTTAATACTAATAAGCATTTGCTTCTCGTCACTACGCCGTGAGTCAGCTCGTAGAGCATCTATGTTCTTTGAAAAGATCAATGTCTCAGAAAACCACGCTGTATTCTAGTTCATCGACTCTGTTTTTGTTTGTTTGTTTGTTTGTTTGTTTGTTTGTTTGTTTGTTTGTTTGTTTGTTCAATTTTATTCACAACAGAGATGATGCAATCAGAAAACTAAATACAAGTTTATAGAATAATAATGGGAATATGGCAAGTAATGGCTGTACATACAGTACTTACATAAAGCCAAATTAAAAACATTTACAGAATTTAGAGAGATCAATAGACTTCAATTTAAACTTAAATAATGATAATAATCGATAGCATACGAAAGAATCAGATAAGAAGTCCCATTGGTTTACAATACGTAACGCAAAGAACTACCTGCGATAATTTTTCATTGAGGATTTGACATTGCTCTTCAACTTGAAGGTATGCCCTCTTGTTCCATAAGGAGACTTGTACAGTTCGAAGAAGGCAACAACGGGGGTGCCCACAAGTTCATTTACAATGTTAAATCACATACATAGATCATGCACAATCCTTCAATGCTCGAGGGATTTCATATGCAGAAGCTCGAATCGGCTTTTATAGTTGTCATAATGGATACGGCACCGCTTGCATATGATGCGAGTACATAACTTCTGAATCTTTTCGACGCAGATGATGCCCTTGGACAGCCAAGGGCTCTAAACTGGAGTAACTGACTCCACTAGTGGACGGATAAACGTTTTGTACGCCAGCGCCAAGTAGTGTACGTCGGTAATCAGAAAAGATTGGAAGAGTTGAAAAGTACGACGCCTTGCTTTATCGGCTAAGGATGCACAGTGTAAGGAGGGTTTGAAATCGGAATAAATTATGACATCAAGATATTTGACATTTGAAACTTGAGGGAGAGGATGGCCATTTAAATTGAAATTACTTGGAGAGATGTTCTTTCCAAACGAGATGGAGACACATTTATGATATGTAACTGATAGTTAACATAAATCAGCCAAGGAACAAAAGTGTTGCAAATTTTCTTGAAGAGAACAGTCATTTGATGCTGAATACGCATGATAAAATTTTTTATCGTCAGTAAAACATTTAATTCCGCACAAATTATCGTGAATGCTTGGATTGCAGAGAAATGGTTATTGACGATGCCAAAGAGACGAAGAAGAATGCTTGAACACGTTGTAAGAGGCACACGCTTGGCAAAATTGATCCTGCTGGAAGCGTTGCCAATAGACAGGAGGCGCGGCAGAGCACCAGCGACACTCCTGAATGAGCTTCGTAAGGACCTCAAAGAAATGGGGGTCACGACTGCCAAGCAAGCGCAACAAATGCTTCATTAAACTTGCTATGTGATGTTAATTTATTTTACCGACACTCGATTTAAGAAGAAGATTATCAAGGATGTCGCCAGTGTCATTGATATACAATATGAACAGAAATGGGCCCCAAACTGAGCCCTGTTGTACTCCGCTAGCACTGAACTGGTAAAAAATCAGACTGAGCCCCGTCAATATATACTGACTGTGATCTGTTAGATAAGAAGGATGATATCCATTGGAACCTTTCATGAGAGATTCCATACGATTGCAGTTTAAGCAAAAGCTTAGAATGGGAAACTGTATCGAAAGCTTCGGCGAAATCGATGTATATTGCGTCAAGACATAAACTTTTACTTGCGCAATCAGTCCAGACACTTAGAGTTTCAAGCAGCTGAGAGCAAGTAGATCTTATTCTAAGGAAAGCATATTGATTAGAAGAAAGAAGAGAATGAGAAAAGAGATATTCCAGCAAAGATTCAGCAATTATATTTTCCATGACCTTACAAGCTATGCGTGTTAAAGATATTGGTCGATAATTCTGCCAAAAAGAATGAGGAACTTTCTTGAATATGGGACAAATTAGAGCTGTCTTCCAGCATGTAGAAACCTCGCCCCTTAACAAAGAATGTTCGAAAAGTAGGGAAAGAGGTAAGGCGATATCTTCACTGATTGATTTATACAATAAACAAGGAAAACCATCCGGAGTTCTAGAACACTTGTTCGACAGATCTTTGAGTACATTACAAACTTTAGAAGGGTTAAATTCTACAAAAGAAATAAAAGCTTCTGAAGGATCTCTGTCCAAAAAAGGAGGCATGAGATGATTGTCTTTCACAAATAATGATGCGAAGTATTTGTTTAATAAATGTCATTTTTCTTCAATGTCGGTGACAAGAGAAGTGTCAATGTCTTGGAGAAGAGGGACAATGACTGGTGTAGCTTGGACTTTGATTTGACATCAGAATAAAAGTTCGATAAATTACTACTATTGGTGACTTTTAATTCACAAGATTGGAGATATTCATGTACTGCCTAATCGTACTTCTTACTAACTTTACGATAACTAGGTCTATCAAATTTGTACACATACTTCTTTTTTGCTAGAATTGTACGAATGTGCTTAGGATGAGTATGTTTCTTCTTATTAAGGTTTCTCTTGGGCACAAAGGCAGCTATACAAGACCTTAGAACATCAGTGAAATTTGACCACATTTGTTCAACAGACAGTGAAGTAGAGAGCAGAGGCTCCCAGTCAACCACAGAGAGATAAGACTTTATTGAAGCAAAGTCAGCTTTACTGAAGTTTGGAATCAAACAAGGTACTGGCGAAACAAAAGCAGAAGGGCAAGCAATTGAAAAAGTAACGGATTCATGGTCGCAATTTGATATAAATGGTTCAGAAATTTGAATCTGGTTTACAAGCTGTGGTTGTGTAGTCAAAAGAAGATCAAGAACGTTATTGGTTCTAGTTGCATCCGGAACAAGTTGAGATAGATTGTTTGACGTGCAAGCATCAAGAAAAGCATCGTGACATGCACTTCCAAAAGACAAAGGAACTTTCCAGTTGATATTAAGAAAATCAACAAAAATTGCAACGCCACCATGACGGCGTGCTCGATCTTTTCCGAAAACATAATAATCAGTTTCTCCTACAAGCAAAGCATCATAGTAGAAATCAGTGAGACATGTTTCGGTGACAAAAATCAAGCCATACGTGGAAGATTGGAGCATATAAGAGAGCGAAGAAAGCTTGTTACGCAATGATCTTGCATTGAATAGCTTGCACAGCAACGATGCAGCTTGACTACTTGCCACTTCATCCTATAGATATAGGACTATTTTCCAGTCGGAAACTGTGCCTTTGCGCAAAATTCTAAAGTCGGATCCTCGTTCAGGGAGCTTCATTTCCACCATTTTGTCGTACTAACCAGAAATTATTTTCCTGTCAGAAACCGTAAAAGATTGCCTAATGAAAACATTGGAGTACTTCTCGGTGACTTTAACACGCTTGGCATTTTTCAGATCGTGCCGACGAATTTTGAAAACGCACTTTGATGGGTCTTGGTTTCTCATCTTTGTTTCGGGATTTCCCCAAACGATTCGCGTCAATAATAGGCATGACATCACAGGTGTCGCAATCACGCGCATCAGTTAAATTCCACAAGACATCTTGAACCAAAATGGCGTCGCCAGAGTTAGAGCTTTCTTGCAAGCCATAGAATATTACTTCGGACTTCTTCTTGTTGGCATCAATGGCCTCTTTAACTGCCAATGCCACGACATCTTGATCAGAAGGAATGGCCACGGCGACCGCAGAGGGTCGGGAAGAGAACTTTTCATCGAGAGATTCGAGTTTCGCTACTTTGTCAGCTAGTTTGGTCTCCAGAGCCGCAGTTCTTGCAGGTATAGTATATCCTTCATGGCTTGTATAATATAGAGGATAGGGAGCAGGACATTTCTGAAGAATTGTCAAATCCTTGTCATCTAGCAATTCGTGACTCTTCTAGCAAGATGCATGAAAGCATCTATCACAGTGAACGCAAGTCAGAACGTTCTTGCTGTTCTTGGTGACGTTAATTTTGCAAATATTGCACTGACACTTACCTCCTGCCATGACGTGTGTCGTGCTGCAAATGCGATTTAATAATCAACACAGTGACATATATCTCCTATTTAAAATTCGCTAATTTGCCATGAAACAATGGAGCGGATCAAAACTTGACCATCCTGATCTCCAATTTCGCATTTTTTTTTCAGTTCGTTGTTCGTTCGATTTTTTCTGTTGTTGTGAATGCGCTAGATTATTGAAATGCAGACGGTGAGCATGACAAATGCGATACGTATTATTATGATTTCTGCAAAGTTAAACAAAGTTCAAGTTGTTACATATTATTGTCCTTTGATATTATAAGTAGCTATGATAGCTCTAAGTTTGACTAATCACCAACGTTATAGCTACCTCTGCTCAGATGGTTTTCTATCTATCGGAGACAACCTACAGATTATTGATGGATATTAGTTCAGTCTGTCAATGTAGAAACAACTGTTGCTGACACTAATCAAAGTGCGAGCGAATACTTCCTACCGTGAACCGGCTGATAGTTTCGACGTCAGCCGTAGACAGGTTACGGGCATCTTCAGAGCCTGGATAAACTTTTTGTTCCTGAAGATAGGATGTTCAATGACTATGTTTCACCCATTTTGGGTAGAAATGCAACAATTGCAATCTTTAGTTACATGTTAACATGCGAGTTTTATATCTACAGGTCTTTGTACATTTTGTTATGACTAATAGATTTTACAGATTAGATAGCTTAGACGATTAGGTCTTGATTATCGTCGAAACATTTAGCAAATTTTGACGAGCTGGCTATACATTTACAATTCAATATATGATAACGATCATCTGAAGATAGACCGCATTCCCGACAGGAGCAACCTTTTTCTAATGTGTGGAAACCGAGTCTGATGCACAGAAGATGATGAAAACCGTGAACAGACACACGGGTCAAGTAATGTCTGTTCAACTGGTGAGATCTTTTTCCAACCAACAGAGCAAAGAACCGGAGCATCAGCGTACCTATCATTTAAGAGTGCCACTGTTTTGTCTGCACGATATTGGAGTGCATTGTATCGGTCATGTTGATGGTGAAGAAAGAAGCGACTTGCGATATCAGAGACATAAGATGTTGTGTCACAGAACATGAAGGTGAGAGTATTAGACGTAAATTATGATATGCGAAGAGCGCGTTTCAAGTAGGATGCTTTGATGTTGTCGAGAGATAGTAGTTGCACGACGGAGAAGTGAATAGCGATGACGTCAAATGTACGTCACCATGGGTGAGATTTTCATACTGAAAATGCGGAGAGCTGTGTCAAGTGATAACATGCTTAATTGGGTGATACATCCTTGTATAACTTTGGCCTTATTTCTTCGTTCTTCAAGGTGGATGGTGAAAGACAAAGACGGTGTAAGTGTGACTCCAAGGTAAGTATGCGAAGATATATGCTCCACTGGATGTCCACGGTATGTGAAATGATCTCTGGCACCGAGTCTCCCACCTTCACGGAATTTCATCAACTTTGTCTTGGCCATGTTCACTTGCAAAACATTCTTATCACACCAGGAAGACAAGAGGAGTTGGAGTGGTGGAGTAAATAACTAAATCATCAGCAAAGAAAATAAACTTTATATTAGGGATTTTTCGCAGAGATTCTGCTAGATCCGCAATGTACAACAGAAAGAAAGAAGATGATAGGCTATCGCCCTGTACAACACCATGGTTTTGTACAATCCTGCAGATAGGAAACCCGAGTTGTGCCACAGTAAAATTTTATTTTAAATACTTCCCCTAAGATATTAAAAGGCAATGTAATTAAGTTATTATTCTGAAATATGAAGTTAATATACAGAACTCGAGATAAAAGAGACCTTCTCTTTTTCTTATCAGAGCCACACCTACTCCACATACAAATCAAGAAATACCCCAAAAGGATTAATCGGCAACATACCTGAAGGACATGCAATGTCATTTTCAACGGGTTATTATTTTCCAGGTTGTTTTCTTCGTCCTTCTCAGATAATGAAATATACCTACAGAGTGGATACATGGGTTTCTGATATGAACTGAATGACTACGGAATTTCACAAAACTGAGACGTTTTTCTGGCAGATAAAGGGTTTCTTAACATACAAAATATTGTAGCGAACAAACATTGGGTCGGCAACTCACAAAAGAGGGAATTGAAATAGCGAAGAAAATTGCAGAAGAGCGTGTCCATGTCGAACGGTTCGTGAAAAAGATCAACGAGTACAAAAGTTTAACATTCAAAATTCTGATCAACATCACAGCCTAGTTGTATCAAATATTTGTCGTTTTTTGACTAAGTTCACTCATTTTCCTAATTATGAAGTGATAAATTGCAGAAGTCATTGGACTGAACGGGTATTGAACTTTGCTGCGTTAACTGGGTGTACAATGTGTGATTACTCTTAGATGATCTGTAATTGGCTCTTACTGTGTATATTGCAGCAAACCAATACCAGTCAAGTGTGGGGTGTGGTTGTCATTCAATTCAACAGTGGTATTCTGCTTACGTATCCTTGAACGTAGCAAAATGCAACTGGTAGAAAATCTCTGCTCTTTATTTCTGATACGCACAGGAATTGAAACTTATCATCTCAGATTGGTAATCAATGCCACACATAATAGCAAAGTAGCATCTCAGTAAACCAGTAGTAATCATATGGCTTTAGCATAGAAAGTAAATGGCATAAGACTGCTTAGTTGCAAGCTTTCACGGCATTGAATCAGTGATGAGTTTCTTCTTGACACTAAGTCATCGCATGTCATAAACTTCATTTCCGCAACAGCATCTGCAGTACTATGTAGTTATATATATATATTTGGACGGTTAGTGACTCTACTATCTGTGCCTGACAATAATGTAGTAATACGCAATAGTCTCCTTTTCATGTTAGCCTTGATCTGAATTATTGCTTGTCACGTGTTAAATCCACTTCATGAGCGAAATCAATTTTCATTACACCAGTTAACAGGAGAAAGTACATGCTTTCCTTTACGCGCCAAATTCCAACATGGCAGGTTTCGAAGGCTGGATGACTGTTCGGCGTCAAGTTATTACGACAACGAGAAAAAGGAGACGAAGCGCGTTGGAGTCCGCATTCAGAGGAGGCGTCGCCTGTTGAAGCAGATGTAATTTTATTTTTGCAACTGGCAGCCCAACACATTGAGACAGTGAGAAGACCAAGATCATGCCGTCGTCTTTGCTCACGAAGCGTTTGGTGGGCGAAGATTCAATCCTGCTACACCGATGCAATGTTTAAAAGGACATTTAGACTTTCTAAGGAGCGTTTTAGCAAACTCTGTCTAGAGTAAGAGGCAAACTTTCCAAGCCAACTGTAACCGAGGAGCCGGTCTCTCCAGAACTGCGCTTGGCCATCGGTCTGTACCGCTTTGCACGTGGAGACTATATCTATACGATTGCTGAGCTAACAGGCCTAGGTCAACCGACAGTTTCGACAATCGTTACCAAGGTGTCAGAAGCCATCGTGTTGAGCCTGGCGTGGCGATTCAGTTCAAACAATCAAGAAACATAACGTGCCCGATTGCAACGTGGTCCAAACCAACATTTTAACATTCAATCAACAAATCCAAAGAACCCACGAACACGAATACGAGATAGACATGCAACGAGGCTAAACATGCAGAACACTACTCTCGCCCTTATTCAAACGAAAGCAAACTGATTGAAAACTGATAATTGAAAGAATAAAAATGCAGATAACTAAACGAAAAGACATTATTGACCGTCTGTAAACTTAAAAACGTGCAGTAGTCCAAGAACAAGCAGTCTTAAAAGCAATACAAGACCCGGCGCAGACGAATTTTCGGGTTGACGGCATCAGTGCAAAACCAATTGTGCTTGAACGTCCGGTGAAATGTTTCAACCATCTCATTGGCACGGGGTTAGAGGGGAGCAGAACGGCGTACACGAATTCCCAATGGATTACAGAGAGCCTTAAATTCACGCGACGTAAACTGAGATCCGTTGTCGCACATCAATTCTTGAGCGGGACCATAGCAACAGAAAGCAATGTCCAATGCTTTAATGACTTCGAAGGTATTTTCGCGCGTTAAGGGAAACGCTTCCGGATAACGTTAACCGTAGTCCATAATGGACAAATACGGTCGCTGATTTACGTGAAAAATGTCGGTGGCGACAGTGTGTCATGGCGGAAAGGCTTCAGGTGGCGTCAAGGATTGCTGAGGGCGGAAACCATCAAACTCGCGGCATCGTACGCATCGATTGACAGCGGCTTTTACGTCGGCAGAAAGCGTGAGATGCCAGATAGTTGACAGTTGTGCGAGAGTCGACTTTAAACCAAGATGACTGCTATGTGCCAGTTGAATGAGCTTGTCACGCAATGAAGCGGAAATAACGATTCGTGTGCCATGAAGGAGCAAACGCAGGTTACTGTGCGTAGTGAAGGAGTGTCGTTCCTTGAAGTAAGCATCGAGTTCCTCGGAAAGTGTTGTCCATTCACTCATATTGACGGAAGCGATTAAAGTGATCAGCATATGGCTGGTCGACCAAACATGCCACTTGATCGCAGTCAGCAAGGGACAGTTGTGTCCCAGTAGATGGAGTAGGGGCTCTTGACAACATGTCAGCCAGGCAGTTATTTTGCTCCTTTGCAGAACGATAGACAATTGAGGCGCCCAATGGATCTAAACGCAACAGCATACGTTGAAGGTGAGGGGGAACGTCATTAAATTTCTTTATCCAAATTTTCTCGAGGGGCTTGTGATCAGCTCAAACTTCTAACTGACCACCCACGATAAACTGACGGAAACGATCAGCGCCAAAAACGATCGCCAGCATTTCTCGCTCCATTATTTCGATTCGTCGCTGTGTTGTCCACTCGTCGTATCCTGTCCTTCGTCCGCTGTTCGTCGTGATTGGTCTCTG
>OFHS01006504.1:0-10010 GCA_900245855.1 Calvadosia cruxmelitensis | reverse complement strand
GCAATAACATCAAGAAGATGACCGAAGTCAGTAGCAGGTAAACACACTCTGACGAGCGGTAACATGCATGCGTGAATTATCCTTACATACGCCATGCGCATGCGCTTACAATACACAACAAAGGGTTATGTTGCTCCCATAGCAACGCATAGGAAACATCAATAACAAGTTCTTGGGCAAGCAAGCTCCTTTCAAAGTTCAATGTCATATATTTTCAAGGTTTTCTAAAAGTTATCCGAGAGAACGGAAAAAACAATCATTCGGTGATGAAAGTGTATCTCTGCAGTCGCTCTTAAAACTTTTTATTCTCAAAATTATTTTATTTAAATGCAAATATAAATATTAAAAAAACACTAATACTAACGATCATTCAACTTTGGCAGATGTGCAGCGTACGCTGTCTCTTCAAATTTAGATCCCGGGGATTGAATTTAAGAATAATTTTGTTCATTGATATAAATTATTGATTCCCACTAATGAAACATGCTGTTATAGCATTGTGTGTTTTAATTAACCATCAGTACTCTTGAGGTTGAAGACCACTGCTAATGGAAATGTGTTGTTGGTCAGCACTCAGCTGCAATATTAACAAAAGCTCTCTTTGGATGTCAGCTTTCAATTCAACTCGCGTGGAAAAGAGGTCGCTTAATTAATGAAAAAGCTAATATGACCTCTTATTCACGGGAAAACTTTGTTTTATAACAGATTTCTCAACTGTGGTAAAGAGCGTTAGTGTAAACGCACCAGGAGTGCTATCAAGCTCAAAGCTATATCTATCCAGGTGTGTCAAAGCGGAGAATTTGTGACGCCAAGTCAGTTATCACTTATGGAATGGAATGAAGAAGCTGGTAAATAGATTTGAAGCAATTATAACGTTTGAAACAAGAAGAAATGCTCTGTTAATTTGCCTTTAGCGATGAAATTGAATTGTCTCTCTTACATTATAGTATTTATTTAGACATTTCTGGACATCACATGTTTGCAAAGTAGCCTGGCATGCAGTCGTTGTCTGATAAGAAAGATTCTCCAAAATTCCTAATCAAACATTTTGCCTTGTTTATTGAAGTTTATCCTGACAAAATAGAGAGAGGAAGCTTGAAAATAAATTATAGAGTCTTTTTTTATTTTTACCAGTTGAATTAAAATCCTAGATGTTCACGATCAAATCTTCTCGTGTCGGTTAGGTTGAGTTTCTTACAGCCACGCTATGCAGGTTTACAATTAAGTAAAAATTGTATTATCGTAATCAGAGAATTTTTCATCTTACCACGATCCGCTGAGATCCCACACGGCGCTTTAATCGAACACTCGATACAACCGATCTCCCATAAAATAACTGAACATTACAGGTATAAAGATATCAGATTAATTGGAAAGTCGCATATAGCGGTCCTCAATAGACCATTTTCACAAGCTGCCGTTTTGGATAAAAAGCGATTGCATTATTGGGAAGGTTGATGTCTCTGATTTCGAAATTGAGAGATGGTTTATTTTATACTGATGCAGATTTCTTCAAATTGTGCTACTTTCCTTGAAAATTTATTCCCGTTAATATTATGGGTCAGAAGCCCAGTCCCTTCGCTACGTCAGGCCATCAACATGCCCCATAATGCACTGATGTGTCCCATAATGATAACTTGTGAAATGGTCTATTGACATGACTCTATTGTAAACTCAAATGCAATTTTATTCATCCCATCTTGTATAACTGTATAAGTCAAGAACAAGATAAACAATTACACAGTAATCATTGCAAATATGTTTTACAGAATCCCGAATGCAAAAATAACTGTCAAAATCGTAAAAAAGTAGGAACGTATGTGAAGAGTGAATGCGAAAATAGAATGTAAAAATTGAATGTGAAGATTGAATGTGAAAATTGATTTGAAAATTGAATGTAAAAATTGAGCTTTAAATATAAAACATTTTGTTCTTATTATCATTATTCCTCCGTAGAAAGTGCCACCTTGAAGGAGTCGGAGGGTTTTAGCGAAGATGAAGAATTCTTTGGCAGTTTTGAAGAGAAGAGCAGTGATGAAGATGACGTCATGGCAACCAAGTCTTGCATCGATACACAAGAATTTCAAAGGGAGCTCTTACTAAACTTCCATCGCTTGAATCCATTCTCGCCGAAAGCAGTTCAGCGTTGGTGGATGCTGCGGAAAATTATTCTTCACCGTGTATCAACAGGAATGCCACGAAAGCTAAAATCACAGCTGAGAAGAAAATTGAAAGATTTGCGCCAACGTCAAACCGCGCGCAAAAAGGAAGCCAAAGAAGCCTGGGACAAACAACTTCGAGAGGCTAACGGTATTGTTATGAAAGCGAGGATGCTGATTGAGAAGACCAGAGTTGAAATCACAGAGAAATCTCTTGCATTTCAAGCGAAAGTTACTTCCGTCCAGCAAGCATCTACTGTGAAAGAAGCCACTGAAGAGGCACCAGGCGACGGCAGAAGTCAGTTGCAAAAGTGGAGAGATGTAGCCATTGGAACTAAGAATATCCACAAAACACGCGCGGCGTACGATCGCATTCAAGCGAGAAAGCACGCCCTGTTGAACAATAAAATGAAACTAGTAACAACAGCAACAACACTGCAAGGGTCATGTGACCAGCATAGAGAACAGGGCACAACCTATGACTCAACAAGAGGCTCAGCTTTGTCGACTCGACGGTTCTCAGGAAATGGGGACATGAGCTCTTGCTCGGACATCACTCTTTTCTCTGGTCGGTTCAACAATCACTTCATACATGACATCAATGCCATAATGCACAAATTAAGAGAGCTAGGAGAATACGAGGAAGCGGATAACCTACAAAAGGCATGCGCGCATAAGGAATTAGTCGAGCAGTCACTGAAGAGAGATTACAAGAAAGCGAGGCGACATTTGATAGATGAAATCTTCGAACTGAAACGCGCTCAGCGTGAAGCCAACAAACTGAAAATTATGCAAGAGAGATACTTCGATATGGTAAACGAAAGGAAGGCAAAGCGACTGCGCGATCACGAAGAATATGAACAAAACATCAAGCTCTTGAAGTTGAAAGCAAGGAACCAGATGCTTCACCAACAGCTAACGAACCTTTCAATCAGTCAGAATTTGACCAGAGCATTCGTATTCTCGAATTTCGATTTGCTTCCACCAATCAAGAACGAAAATACTCAAGAAAATGAACCGGAAGAAGTTAAACCAAGCTACATTCTGGCCAGAAAGATGACGAATATACCCCGAAAAACCGCACTGCAATGACTCTGCACTAGACGACATATTAATTATACTGAATCAGTAATCTACTGAACCCTTTAATGTGTACGTTTTGATTTCATGGTTGGAATTTTTTCTTTCAAATATGAACCACATGGAATGTAGCAATGGCTGCAATGCAGTATAATTTTGCCCAAAAAATTCTACAAATACAGTGAAACCTCGTTAATATCACTATGGTTTTCCGGCCAAAAATCGTGATAATAAGCGGGTCGGGATATTAAGCGGGTATACAAGTAGTTGATTTGGACAGAGCTAGGTTCTCAAATTGAAATGATACTAAGCGGGTTGTGATATTAACCGAGGTGATATTAACGGGGTTACACTGTAGCATGATTCGTGATTTGATCAAAAGGTAGAATTTATACGTGCCAGACAGTTGATATCCCCTCCCGAATCAACTTTCTCGTCTCAGATGCATGCAATCGTGGGGAAATGCAAAAGCTGACTCCTAATAGGAGATCGAACCAGTGCTGCGATATGCTACGAGAAGCCCCAGCGAAGAGGATTAGATTGCTTTGGGTCACGCCAAGGAGTTTTTGGCATTAAACTCCGACAGCAGTCTTGCGATCTTCCGGAGAAGAGGCGTGCCGATATGGTGTGTTGTATCCCACGAATTATGGCTGAATGGAGAAGGAAATCGAGCAGTTAGCTTTCCTTTTCTCAGCAGTCTTTATCGCGTTAATGTAACAACGAACTGAGAATATAGACAGCTGAGCCACCGGCTGACAGAGGCAGTGAGATGCTTGGGCAGATGCTTCAGGATCGAGCTGAACGTTTATATTTCCTTGAGGGCAGCCTGCAACGAGTTGTCCCAATTTTTAAGCAAAGGATAGTAGAAGCAGATGGAGAAAGCAGCGAAGGACACGGAACGTCCTACTGTATATGGGATGGCGTATTGCAGTGCCGAATCAGGTGGAGCGAGTCAAGGCTGTAAAAAGCATGGAAAGTTACTCTCCAAAGCTACCTTTCTGCAGAAGTAACTTCCAAAAGTTATCACAGTTCAAACTTTGCCAGAAAAGTAACTAATTACAGCTCAATAGTATCATTTCATTAAGCTACTTTTTATTTAAGAATATAGGAGAACGCGCCACAATTTCTTTGATTATTGTTTAGAATGGCGATTTAAGTTAATATACCTCTCTTGTATATACAATAGAACAAATGTCCTTATGGATTTATGTTTTTCTCTGTTGTCGATTTTGTCTTGCAAATGTGAATGCTCTGAAGCATGTTCTTGTTGAAAAGCACTCATGAGCAATTGAAGCTAGACACTGAAATTAGCTTGCTTGCCAACAAACGTAGCTTGTAAAGTTACTAGTTAATTTGAAAGTTGTAGTTAGCTCCAGTTAAAAGATCAATTTACAGCTTCAATACCGAGGGCAATTTTATAGTTGGTGGGTACTGATGTGTTTAACTGTTGTGGTCTTAATAAATAAAACGAAGACGGCGAAATGACTTGCGATATAAATTACAGATATAATTTGTTCAGATATTTACTATCGATCAGTTATTGTGTGAACTGCAAAATTAGAGGTTGAACTTTTTATAATAATTATGTGACTGGGGTCATGTGTCAAGTCATCACAATAGGATGAGAATGTTCAAAGCAATAAATTTATGTTTGAATGGATGACTGAAAGCTAAACAGTGAGCAGCAGGCATTCCTTAGCTTTGAGTAGCAATTACGCAACACCAAGCAAGCTGTCGTTAGTATTGACGTCATTCCCTATTCCCAGTCTCTTTTGTTGTGGCGCCTTCTGCAGCCGTCCTGTACTTCGGTTTGAGATTTCAAATTTCAAAATTTTATAACGAGAAGCGCCATAGTGGGCGACGTGTTTTAGCTCTCCTCGCATTTTGTGATACCCGTCTGGCGGGGAATTTAGTTCAAATGGTGGTGGAAAACTCTAACCTGGAACCTCTCAGGAAGGAGACAACCCAGGCGAAGCTTTTGGCTGAAGTAGATGATGTTGCCGGCGCTGTCGTTTTAGACGTGTTGCTTGGTTTCTCTACGCATAAGATGAAGTTGTCTGCTTTGCCACAACCACCTAGTTTGAAAGACGTCAGCCAACTGATTGAGAAATACCGTAAATATAACGATGAAACTGCTGCTGTCAATGGTATTACGAAGTTGTTGGGAACTTGGTGGACATCTTACGAATCTATGCGGCCCTTCACTGAAATTCAGGAACTGCGTCTTCATGTAAGGTTTACGTAACTGCATTGTAATTTGTGTTTGCATGTGCTCGTGAAATTTTCAGGTACTCACGGTTCTGTCTATGCTACACACTGTTAGAAACATCAAGCTATTTACCTTCAAATGGAAAATAAAATACGGCAAAGTCTTTGGGCTCTTCCTAAGTCCTAACAGCTAACTTATATTTTGCCTGTTTCGATTTCACGTTTTTGCATTGACCAGACTTTTCACTTGCAGCTTTTATCACAAAATTATGCATCTATAGAAAAAGTTGACGACTGCAGAGGCTATGTTACAGCAGATAAAATGCTCAATTGGTTACGAAAAGTGAAGCTTATGTATTTCAAATGTTCTTTCTCTGAAAATGTGTTGGTTCCTGCAACGAAACAGGTGATTCTCTTGCTCAGCAGGTATCCACGTTCACGGATGTGAATGGGCAGGTCTAGCTGCCTACCGGCGAATAATACGTCCGCTCAGTCACGGACAGACAAAAGCGTTTAGATTCCAAAAAGTCTCGCATTGAACCTAATTTCAATGTTGCAGTCCTGATTTTGATTCTCTCTCAGCTGTTTTTGCAGAGGCACATAACTTCATCATTTAAAACCATGATACTGTGGGGGTGTTTAGGTTGAGTGTTGATGCAAGAACTGGGGCAAGTAGATATTATTGGATAAAATATTTGTGGCAGATAGGACGGAGGGTAGCCAGCCCCCTTGAAGGCTTGAGAGTACAGATTGCAAGAGAACGACATAACTAAATACAAGACATTTATTGCGACTGACGGAGGACGCTGATTGGCGGTCTGAGTACTGGCATAAATGCTTGATGAGACTGCCACAATACTGACACTCTCGATAATAGTCTTACTGATTCCTGCAGAATAATTGACAATATGCCTCAAAATTTGTACCCTGATATTATTTTTATAATATGGAGAATAACAAGAGAAATTGATTACAGTAAGTTTTATCATTGTATGACATGAAATGGCCAATATTCCAATCATTTTAATCTTTTACATCTGTTTAACGCTGATTGGTCGAACAAAACAAGTCATCACTATTGTAAAGTGTGCGAACAACCAAAAGCAATTATACTGGCTGTGTAGCACAGCCTCGTTTGCTCACTCCCCTGCCTGATTATAAAATATCTTTTTCGTGTGAGGATGATTGTCACTCTTACTAGTTTGATGAAGACACACACATGAACTTGTTTCTTCTCTGAGGGATTAAACTATAGTTTTTTATGGATTATGGAGGAAACCAGAAATGCTATGCACTCTGTTTGCAGCGCTTTTTGCTCATTGGCAATATCTTTTCGCATTCATAATCGTTAGGGGGGATTACAGGAATATCAGTCGTCAATCATCCAGTAGCGTATTACAATCATGCTGTTGTGGCAGGTTCATCAAGCATTTACGTAAGCACTCAGGCCGCCAATCAGCGCCCTCTGTCAGTTGCTATAAATGTCTTGTATTTCGTAATGTCGTTCTTGCAATCTGTACTCTCGAGCCTTCAGGCGGACTGGCTACCCTCCGTCGTATCTGCCACATTTCATGCATATTCTACACTGTAATCTTGCTTTTGAAACAGTGCATTTTGCATTCCTGGGGGCCTTATTCATGAACTGGGTGTAAAGAATAGTCCAGGACCAATTCTCAAAGCCCATACAGTGAAACCTGTCTATTAGAGTTCCTAATCGATTGAAATTTCTCGTATCGATTAATCGGATGGTTCAGTCAGCTAGTAATCGATTACTAATCGATTAATCGACAACAAAATTCAAAGAATTGCCATGCGCAGTATTTACTAAGTGAATTATCACCTGAGACAAGCTCAAACTGTTGCCCAGGAGACTCACAATAGATTGCTTCCCGTGTCTAGCGAATAGAGACGACTTGAGCCGTTGGAACTTGGAACAGACAGTTAGAAGCCCATTTGGCATTGGCCCGTCGTTTTGCTGCTGTTGCTGGCCGTTGTTCAAAGAGCTACTACGTTTAACCACGGAAGAGCCAACAGTAGTAAAGATGCGACTGTTTTCGACTTCGAAAAATTCAGATTACGCATTCAGAGAGTACGCTGCAAGAGGTGTTACTCGACTGATCTTAAATTAAGAGCCACTTCACATATCTGCGTGAATAAATGAACACGACGGCAGAGATCGACCTATGTGTTGTTTTCGAAGTAAATCAAATAACCAAACCAAGGCCAAGGGCCAAGCCAATCCTTGTAGCTTACTGATTCGTTACAGTCTTCTCGCATTGCGTAATCTCTTTGACAGAGCTTACGCTGCTCTCCACGCATGTTCGAAATGGAACAAATAACTGCAAATACAGTCTTCAATATGGTGAATTCAACCTGAAAGCGTTTCGATTTTCCTCGAAAAGCCGCGACCGGGTTGTGCGATCAAATTCCAATGCAAATTAACGCCGCTTCTGCGAACGATTCATCTCTGAAATTCATAGAACCATTTGTGAACTAAGTGGTTCCGCTTTGATAGGTGCAAACAAAAGCTGATTGATTCGCCATTAATCGTCCAGACAGTTGCCATAGCAAGACGATTTTGATTTCGATAGGAAGTACTTCGCATTCGCATGGCACTTGCAATGGAAGGCGTGTTTTGCAAAGTGATCGTTCTTCGACTTCGATCTCTTCAACTATCGTTTAACTCGAAAAGCGTTAAAATGAAATAAAATGAAAACGTAATTCTTTTTCAGAGTAATCGATTACAAAACATGGTAATCGATTAATCGCAACTCCGGATAGTAATCGATTAATAATCGATTAATCGATACTCGATTTGGAACTCTACTGTCTATAACGGTCACCAGTGAGACCTGAGAAAAATAACCTTCATAGACAGGTGGCCTTTCTGTCCAAGGTTGATTTCTATAGAAAGTATCATTTCGAAGTTATAACGAGAGGCCTTTATACACAGATGGCTGCTCTATAGAGGTGGCCACTAATACATGTTTTACTGTATACTGATCCAAACTACATGTTTAGTCCCAGACTACACATTAGACCCGGTCCATAAATAAGGCCCCTGATGTTTACAGCTTTATATCGAACTTTGTTTGCTTTTAGCTAATGCGGTACATTCGGATATTCAGTCCGGCTGCTGGTTATGTCGTCGTACCTTGCAATCGTTATTCAAGTGAAAAATGCGGGGCCAAAGTCCTAGCAACAAGAGAATGGTAAGCATGCATTGTAACTTTTGTAAATGAAGTGAGATATACATTAATTAAAACATAACCCAATTACGCAATTAGGCATTCTTCAAAACGCAATATAAGCTGCAGCACTCTAGTTAGAGGGAAACCCTCACAGGGCATTGCATGGTGTTCTGAAAACACGTCTTTCCCATTCAGTGGGTGTTTTTTTTCTGGAATTGACGATTCTGCAACAAAAGTGATTTGAACCCTCAACTGCAATGCTTACGGTGGCCGGTGACCATTGCACAGAGCTATTGAACATTTTCTTTGATGATCCCTGTTAATTTATGCAAGGTTTTAATTTGCCTAACTCGTTAGTAATTACTAAAATATTTGGTTTTGTAACAGGGAGCGAGGGGAAAAGATGTTTAACCTAGAAGGATGTCTTGCTCAGATGTCGAACCAAGAAGAGACTACTTTACTGCGACCTGGCGAGAATGATTTCAGTGTTATGTTTTCAACGAGAAAGAACTGCTCACAATTGTGGCTTGGTCCTGCTGCATACGTGAATCATGGTAATTTTCTTTTTGATAGCCTATTTCCGTAACCATGGGGATTAATATGGTTAATATTTCTGATGTTGCATCATGAATGACCAAAATATTTTATTATTTTGACTTGGATGCTTTGAATGATTCAATTCAACCAACTCCAGAGTCGGATTTGCTAGATTTCTTCCGATGATATGTAGTTTGTTTATTCTTGTTGTACTGCTGACATTACTTGTTTAACAGTACGGCGAGCAACTGTTACGCCCAATACCAGAAAATCACGTAAATTACGCATTGCAGAGGAACACTAACATTGCACACATGAGTACAAAGCTTTACAAGGACCTGACAGTTTTTAATTGAACGTGCATCTAGCATTATAGCAATACAGAAATGCAACAGTGTGTTTGTATTTGTAAAACTGAGTTGTACATTCTGCATATTGCATAAGCTGTCAAATTTACACAGGTTGCTGCTCTATAGAGGTGGCCGCTAATACAGGTTTGACTGTAATTGCTCATACTGAACATCACCTGAGATGTCTCACTGTAAATTTTGTAACACAAGTGAGACTTGTGCAAGTCCATGTTACATTGTGATAAGCAGAAAATGAACAAATTATTAGACCTGCAAATCAAGAGAACCTGTCCATGTGCGAACAACAAACGGCCAAACCACGAGAATTGAATCAAGTCAACTTTTATGATCAAAACTATAAATATATAAATATAGATAGGGTGTAATCACCGCTACATTAGTGGGTTGTGATATCGGAAGATCGACCGGATCAACGCAGACGCAAATGAGTTGAGACTCAACAAGAACAAATGATCTCTTTCCAA
>OFHS01006502.1:0-10011 GCA_900245855.1 Calvadosia cruxmelitensis | reverse complement strand
TCTATGCCTCCGTACCTAGCGCTGCAGTTTCTCATCGGAAAGAAGAATTTAGAACAAGAAAAATATATCTTGACAACTACTTTGCGTCTGTTCCCTTATGGAGCATCTTTCTGCAAATGCAATCCGAGCATGTGGGATCGACCATCCGCTCTACCAGAAAACACATGCCCGAAGGTCTGAAAATTGACAAACAATTAAAGCGAGGAGATCATGACTTCCGTGTTACAGACCAATATGTTGTTGTATTCTAATGGAAAGACAGTTAACCTGTCCATGTTATCTCTAATTTCCATGGCACTGAAACAGCCACGATGAAGCGCACCCAGAAAGATAGCTCCAGCGTCGATGTCGATTTTCCGCAAGTGGTAAAGGATCACAACCAACACATGGACAGGAGTTGACAAGGCAGGTATGCTTCGTGCAATTTATGGCACCAATAGAAATCAAGGAAATGGTGGCACAGAATGTTTTTTGGTTTGGTGGACAGGACGGTGGTTAATGCAAGCATCGCATACAAGAAGTGCACCGCAGAGAAGATCAGCTTGTTGAAATACCGACGCAGTGTTGCGCAGTCGTTATTGACGCTTGCTCAGCCACCCAAAGTTGGACGTACAGGGGAAGCTGCAACCCCAGTCACGAGCAGCAAGAGAAGAAAAACCAGTTATTGTGTTAGTGAAGGCATTCTACTCGAAAACAGGGGATGCCACTGGGTCAAGTTCACAGATAATCGGGCTTGATGAGAGGTTTGCTCAAAGAAAGGGGCTGAGTCTCGCCCAAATAGCAAGTGCAGCATGTGCCAGGTATTTCTCTGCTGCAATGCAGTAAAAATTGCTTTGTTGAGTCCCATGAGGCACAGGCCTAAAGTTGTAGAGCTGTAGCTCTCCTTTCAGGGAAAATGAAATGTCACTGTCTGACTGGACGGATACTTTGTGTCAAATTTGCAAGATTGAATGTTGGTGGTATTCAAAAATACGCGGTTCTTAATGATTTAACGCTTTCATGTTGTACTTTTCACCTTGTGAAACAATATACAGTGTTTATTCAGATTTTTTCTTACAGATAAAAAGTGCAGGAAACCCCTGTCAGGACGTGTGGGTCCCGTAGTATATAACAAGACCAATAAAAACTTTTTCCCAAAAAACAGTTGTATCTTAGTTAAACAAAATTGAGCAGATAGATCAACCCAAAAAACAAGCAATACAATTTATCGATGCGTGGTCCTCAAAGGGTGCTACTAAGTATTACGTTGGCTTTTAGTAATTGTATTCATTTCCGCTTTAAATAAGCAGAAACGGAATCAAAACAGTCATTCAGTTGGAAGCGATCGATTGGAATCGAGGCCAGGGGACTTATTCATGGACTAAGACTAAACCGTAGCCCAAAAATAAACATTGAATACGGAAAAAATTAATCGGAAATCTGTAAATCGAAACTATATGATTTAGTACTGAAACATTCTTTAGTGCTGGTCTATGAGTAAGGTCCCACACAATCGTTGCCAAGAACAGTTTATTTTCCATATAGCAGGCCATTTGATGCATTCATTACGTTTTAGAAAAGAAAGAACTCACGGTCTGCAACTGACATGCATTTGGCTGAGAGCAACAACAGCAGAATATAGAAGATGCCGTGACATTAGTAATTCACTTAGGAAAATCTGATTTTAACTTCTATTTCGGTCGAACTGTTATCACCCGCAGTGAGCGTGACAGAAAGGGAGATAGTGTTGATTATACAGTATCAGAGAGGCATGCATTTTTGTTAAGTAATGCGTGATAGTCTGGAACTGAAGGCACGCTAGGTGCCTCGCCTGGGTCAAACCATCTCAATCAATTTCGAAGAAATTGCCGTCGTTTCATCCTTCAAATGCAGAGCACATCACAAAGAATTGTCCGTTATTCTTTGTTCATCGAACCTCTTCGAGAATATGACTTGCTGATTGAGTTATTGAAATACCTTGACAAGCTTGGTACTTGTGTATGACAAACAGTTACTATGACTACAGAATTTCAAACAATTTGTTCTATAACGTTGGGTGGTAGCATCATCAGCATTCTCACAAGCACAGAATCATTTTCAATATTGAAATGAAAAGAGACGGAATCAAAGCAGCCTCTTAAAGGTGAAGAGAGTTAGACTATGGATTCTTACACACTTCATATCCTGCGGTCGAGAAAAAAATGACCGAGACCAGATGGACCTCGCAAAGAACAGCCTTGTCACCATGGAATCGAAAGTGTTTTGCAAGAACAAAAGAAACACTATTTTCTGAGACAAGTAATTGGTTTGAAATGTTGTGCTTGCTTTGAAATTTCTGTTCAGTTGAATACGATGTCCTTATTTGTTGCGCTGACATAAATGTGTTACGTAAACAACCTAGGTATCGGCCAGACTTTAAAATATATTCTGTCACCTGCCACTCAACGCATTCATATCATTTCAATTAGAGCCGACACTGTCTTCAATTGAAATGTGCGTGGCTCAGTACCAGCAAAGCGGAAAATAATCATTTGATGAACAATTGAGTGTAATAAATATTAATTGGGGACGGAAACAGTCTGATTGGGGAGCCTGTCAGTAAAAACATGCCAGCTATGTATACTGCGCTGTAGCGCATTACATCTCATTACTGCTGGAGAAACTTGTTAAAAAAACTACTTCAGTGGAAGTAATTGTGCAAAACTACCAAGAGATTTCTACTGTTAAGTGCATCAGTTTCTACTCAAATATTAATGCACTCATACAATATTCATGATCAGGCTACTGCTTGTGAGCTGTCTTGCTATACCCTTCGAGTTTCATTATCTGACTAGCCTTGTAGATAGCTGCATTTATCATGGCCTACGCACTGATTGCCAGTATTCTGTCCTTGGTTTCAACTTGGAGCTACGAAGTGAATGTATTCATAGGAAATCAAACAACCGGCACTCATTACGACGTCCTTCAGAACAAGATGGCCATTGGGATTGCAATTGAAGAAAGATTGGCAAGACACATCCAAACGTGTGCCTGGGAGTGCAACAAAAATCCATTCTGCCAATCAGCCAATGCCCTTCGTCTCAACGCCAATCAGCTCAAGTGTCAATTCTTGCAGAAGAGATTCGAACTCCACAAGCTAGAATATTCCACAAACTCGACTCACTTATCACCTCAGGTACTGTATTACAGTCGAACTCGCTTGATATCCCATTTCGCTTATTATCCCGCAAAGACAATTTTCACTTGCTAGTTGCTGTACAAGCTCTCATATTCTAACTTGGCTTTATATCCCCTCGGATAAGACCTTTTCTCGCTTAATATCCTACTACTTTCTTCAAAAATTCCAGTGAAACTCGCATATTGTCCCGTTTTAAGGATGTCTTACAATATATATAAACTTTTCGGAATATTTTGCATCGAGGGCCCAGACCACATGTCACTTGTTGGTTGACCAGAGTCATTGGCTTGTTTTGTTACTGTTAAAACTAACGATGATCTCCATCAATTGTTATTAACTGAGATGTTCTTCTTTGCTGCAACGCCATGTTAAAACAAAGTAAATGCTTGTTTATACTTAGTCCGGTTAATATCCCACCTCGCTTTATATCCCACTTTTAGTCTGCACGATGGGTGAGATATTAAGCAAGTTCGACTGTATTCTAACTGACAACAATAATATTGCTAGAAATATCTAAATAACGTGTTACTGTTTAGCATTGACTATGATTCTATGAATAGTACGTTGCCGTCGTTGAGCATGCGTCGGAATGACAAGGTAGATTGCTTCAATCAACTATAAACATTATCCTTGGTTTCATCGATTCACTTTTGACTCAGTGGTTGGTCTGCGATGCGGAATAACTAACACCGATTTAACATTCATAATCGTATTCATTTCATTCGAAATGAATATCTTAGAGCATAAAATGATACTAGCATTAATTTGTTCCTCTGTTTCATTCATATTATAACCGCAATCCTGTAAAAATCCAAAGATCCATTGAAGATACCGACTTCAATGATGTTCTTAAGATTGGTAATTTACTTTCAATTGGAACTGTCGGAAGGACAACAAAACAATTATTTTAACTCATTCACCACTGCCAGAAGCTGCTGCAAGTGGATATGCCTTATCAGGTCGATTTATTCGTTGTTAGTCATAATTTACAGCAAACAACCAATCAGATAGCAGCACTACAGTACATTTTGTAACATAATACTGTATATCCAGCGATCCGTAGAAAATTCGTATAATTAGGCACTGCAGGGACATTTCCCTCGCATGTTTTGAGAACGATGCTGCTTCGATTTCAAAATGGCGCCTTGGCAAAGGCGTGTTACTGCAGAAGAAACAAGAAGTTTGATTGTAGGAAGCCTCGTCGAAGACTTGAGCTCAAGAAATGGTGAAAGTGACGATTCCTATGTGTCAGATACATAGGAGTACACGCTGGACGAAAGCATAAAGTCATTTTCGTTAGCAGACGGTCGCGAAGTTGGCATGATGGAGTCACCTGCTATTGGTAAGCTGAGCTGATCGACTCTCCCGAAGCGCAACCTCCAGCTCGAAAACGAAGGAATAAAGAAGCTCGAAGGATTTCAGGCGCGGGTAGGAGCTCTAAGTTCATTGAAGTCATGCCTGGTGAGGATTCAAGTCTTTTTAACTATCGATTTTTTTCCATCCAAACCCGTAGGATTGTCAGCAGACTTGGCATCGTTTTCCACAGTAACTTCGTTGGACTTTCTCCTGGCATTGCTATCGTCAGAAGACATTGACAATCTTTGTGATCTTGTAAATACTTTTGCCAGTCTAAAAATGGAAGCCAGTAAATCAATCAGGCAATACTCTACTTTAGAGATCGGTCGGATCTAAGCTTATGTAATTTTTGGATTTCGGATCGGATCGGATTTTAAAGAATGAAATCCGATCGGACTTTGGATCAGATGCAGATAAACGACATCGGAATTCATTGCATTGTGATTCAGCTATTTGCTAAAAGAGAACTCCTTTGTCACAGTATCGTGTTAAATTTGTTAATTCCGACAACTTGCCACCATTTCACTACGCTAAGCGATGCTGTTTGTCAAAGGCAAAATTCCAAGAACGGAAACACGTGCACAAAGTACTGCAAGTTACGACTGCTGTGAAAAGGGCCTACGTTTTCCAAACGCAAATCATGTCCTACAAGAAATTTACCTTTCCAGAATAAATTGTTGTCACAGAAATAGAGGTTCTCGTATTTTATACTTGCTGTTGCAATCCTGCTGAGTTGTCAACCGTTGTCTAGGCAATAGAGCAGTTCGGGGGATTTCAACTAGCAGCGTTGTGCGAGGCACAGTACAGATTCTGACGTAATATAAGGAAACGGCCAGAGGAATTATTCAGCTACCTTCGCTGCTTTTGAATGGTTGTTTTTCGCATCTAATTGAGCAGCAACTGAATGGACTTCCGATAGCATCTGAATAGTGTTTATCCGCATCTATTCAAATGACATCTGATTGACTTCCGCCAAATTCTGAAAGGCATAATTTTGAATCATCAACAGGTTTTTTTCAGCCCTTGGTTCTTACACCCCACTTTCTGGAATAATTGTTGTTCCATATGGCCCCAAACGGGTTCTGTGGAACAACCAATAGATGTAGATGCGTTGTTTAGACTTTTCAGATGCTGATACTCTCCAAAGCTGATCTGGACAATTAGATGCTGAATTAATTCGCAACCAAACAGATATCTATCGAAATCGTGATTTTCCGCTGTCGATCCGTGTTAGGACATATAAACTTTTACAGAAAAATATTGACTTGTGAATCTGGCCGCTATTGCTGAACTGAAACTTGAAGTCGCTTGAAGTTTGGCGCGCAACGCAGAGATCACGAGATTAGCAGCCTCGATCATAGTTCATAGATGCTAAAATCACATGAGAATGAGTCTGGGGAATGTTGCCGACGCATGGGATTGTTGCCGACGGTGATCGGCGCCACCACTGCTTGAAAGGCATAAGAGTTTTAATGTTTGTTCAAGACGTTTAGTTTCGTTTCTTTGAAACAGTCCGAGTCCTTTGTAATTCGAGGTGAAGATTCATGGAAAAGCAAGCAATGGGTTGATGTGAATTCCATCGTGTTTGATATGAAAAGCTTTACGCTCGCCTCTTTTGTTCTCTTAACTGCGTGCTATTGTCTGTCACGACTTCCTTTGATTTTGCGACTGCTCTGTCTGTCAGCGAAGTGAAAGTAAAGCCATATTTGTCGAACATGAGCGGAGAAATTGTCAATTGTTCGGCTCTTCGCTAACTACACGCTATTTCAACAGCTTTGGCAACCTCAACGGACGGTTGTCTGTTAGCTTTCGATTTTTGATGAGCCAATGAGTAACATTAACACAACGGCAACACATCACATAACAAGTCACGAACTGTGCTAGTTGCGATTCTAATTGCTTGCATGTTTGTCAAATGATATGGATCATGTTTGTAACATGCTAAGAGTATGAATTTGTCCACTAAGCTAAAGCAAATAGCTACGTAGGAGCGAAGTAATTATTTTTGTTGAAAAATATAGAAATCCGAAATACTGATTAGCTGAACTCATTTTGCAATATATTTCTCCCCCCAGCTGGACAGCACTTCTATTCCCTTTGACAACGCCAGAGATGGAGGAGGTACGAACCATATAATACATTAAAGACACACTGCATCTTTACTGCGTGTTGATACTTGATGCTATAAGGAGAATGAGTTAGTGTGAAACGGACAACAACGGTTCTGTGTGCTTCTAGTCTTATTTTGTCAACGCTCGGAAAATTACTATTACTTACACCAACGAAGCTTGGATGAGTGCGTTTACAGTTTTTGTTGTTCTTTGAGGTTGGCTGATGATTCAACGTCGTAAAGATGGCAGCGTCAACTTCTATCGCAATTGGCAAAGCTACAAAGATGGTTTCGGGACGATGAGTGGAGAGTTCTGGCTGGGTCTGGACAAAATACACCAACTTGTCAAGGGGAATCGACACACCCTCCGCTTCGACTTCTGGGACGACAGCTGCAGCTACTATGCCAAATACAAACATGTGACCGTTGCTGACGAAGGGGACAAGTACCGCATCGACTGGGAGTCGTATGAGGGTATGTATGATTACATAAACATTTCCGTCATATAGCGCATTACATAACCCATTTACTGTAGTTGAGGTGCAAAGCATCTACCCTATAACAGGAGGGGGTCTAGGACTTGAGGGGGTCTGACCCTCGCATTGCGATCGTCAACAAAACCCAGAGGTCTCTTGCCTGCTACCCATTTGGAATTCGTTACCCTACCATCATGAGCAACGCCTCTCTCAAGGAGAAAGGCGTTCAACACGCATCTGTGACGCTGGATGCTAAACGCGCCACTTTAAAGGCAAAAAGTGCCAATGGCTGTCAATCATGCTGTCATACCAACCAACCGAAAAACACAGGAGAGGAATGGCACGCTTTAATTTTTGAGAAAAAAATCTTTAAATGTATATATGAGCGCAGTGTTTTTACTATCAAACTACAAGTTCGATAAAAAATCAAGGAAGTAGGGCTTCGTATTCCTTGATGAAAGCTTCCGAGATATAAAACAATATTGCAGCCCATGAGGTTTTTCCATAACTGTAGGAATTTGGAGATGCTAAGGTTTTTATTTTTGTTGGTTTTAGCAAAAGGAATGTCGAAGAGTATAGAGAAGCTATGATGCTTTTCAAAAAATAGAAATATTGGTTTTACACTAATTAAAGGGTAATTTCCAGAAACAACGCTATAAAATATATGTGAACGTATCTTCAATGTTTGTGTGGATGTGGTAATTTTAGAATATTTTGCCGATATATACTTTCCGGATGGAAATTGAAGGTCATACTGAATAAAACACTAATACATCGCTTTTGAAGCACCAGAAGGGAGTTGCGATTATTAGCAGTGAAGTACGTATTTCCCTAATTGTTTAATGGCAGGTTGACTACATAGTTTTTGGATGCGTTTAAATTGATTACGAAAGGTACAGCATTGCACAGCACATAACGAACTATAATTACCGGCAAGTAGGTGCAAATTACGGGCCACCATAGTACTCCCCATCCATTGAAAGGCTAAACAGTCTATTGATCTTGTACGTGAGCGGACTACACGTCCGGACTCTGTAGTTGTGTGTGGTGCAGTGAACGGAAGATACAGTGCCAGAGGCAGCGTGGAATGAGAAGGATCGAACTGGCTGGGATATTGTATCGATTGAAGAGGTGTCGGATTCAAAGTCGATGCGGACGCACTTTGGTTCACGGTCGAGGATCTTGCAGGGTCTGTCATAGGGCGACTCAAGTGGTGATCGATGGGCGTCGTGGCGTACAAATGCGTGAGTGCAGTGGAGAAATGCAGCAGGTACATGAGAGGAACGAGGACTGTGATGTTGGGTGGGGTTCGTACGGAGGTCTTGCACGGCGGAGCGTAGACGCGAAAGGAACGTGCTGTTAACCGGGGTGTTCTGTCCGGATGGAACGAAATATTCTCCTTGTAAATGGAGAGGCATACCGTAGCAAAGCAATTTAAATCTTCTTTGAGAGCTGTGCGAATACCAAGAAGGACAATTGGAAGACGAACGGTCCAATCATGGGTTGAGAGGCAGGCTAGCAAGGAGGCTTCCATTTGATGATGGAAGCGCTCAATCATCCCGTTCGATTAGCGACTTAAATCTGAACGGTCTCTGATCAAATAGTATAACGATCGATAATCGTGAACAGATAGCAGGAGCGGCGTGATGGACGCAACGGATCCACAATGTCAACATGATTGGTAAAAAAGACAATCATATTGGGAATAACATGGAGCATGGCGAGGAAGGTCTGACACATGGACGTCGGAACAACTGGCCAAGGATAGCAGCAAGAGATATCGCAAAAGAGAAGATGTTTTGAGTTAGGTATAAGCAGCGATGAGCTGAATGGAGCGCGTGAATGCTGTAATGGAGCGTTTTAAGCAGCGCCGCCTTTCTATCAATAAAGCAAAGTGTCTGCACAAAGTGACATAACCCACTTTCCTAGGATTTCGCGTTTCTGAGCGAGGAATAGGGCCGGGTCAACGATTAGTCGAAAAGGTTCTAGCCATTTCTGAATCTCAATCAAAAAACGAACTCACTTCCTTCGTAGGCTTAATAGTATTTTTGGACGGCTAATACCTAATTTTGCTGAAAAGATCGCACCTCTCAATGAATTGCATCAAAAATATGCGCATTTTCACTGGACACCGACTGCGCAAAATGCTTTTGACAATTTAAAGTCAAAACTTGCGTCATCACCCATCGTGCAGCCATATTTTTTGACAAAACCTGTTACGTTAACCAAGACGCATCAGGCACAGCCATTGCTGGCATTATGACGCAGGACGGTCATCCAGTTATTTTTGTCTCTAAAGCATTGACCGCTGCTGAAAAGAATTACTCATCGACTGAGCGCGAACCTCTTGATGTAGTATGGTGTGTCGAGCGCTCATGTCAGTTCCTTCTTGGCCGACGCTTTACATTAATCACTGATCATCAGGCGTTGACCTTTTTGTATGGCGATAACAAGCCAGTGCCTAAAACCGCGTCTGCCCGCATCTGCCGCTGGGCTATCAAATTAATGGCGTTTGATTTCAATTTACAATACAGACCAGCTTCTACTATTACCCATAAAGATGCCCTTTCGCGCTTGGCACAATCCACACTTACGCCAGAAGATGATGTGGCTAGTATTTCCACAAACACTTCCTCCGCATTTCTGGCAGCTGTTCTTGGCATCGATGAAATTACCACTGCCACTGCCAATGACCCGATTGCTAAGAGCATTATGCAACGTTTAATTTCTGGTAATTGGTCACGCCTCAGCGAGGCCGATCGAGCTTTTTCTCGTTTCAAAGATCAATTGACTGTCGAGAACAACCTCATAAATTACAAGTCAGGTCAATTCATCCCTAGCAAATAAGCAAGTTCACGGTTTTTCACGCGCATGCCCAGAAGTGGTGGCCTGGTACCTAGTGGGATAAAACG
>OFHS01006501.1:0-10011 GCA_900245855.1 Calvadosia cruxmelitensis | reverse complement strand
TCGCTCTACGCAGCGCCCCAAAGCACGTGCTTTGACCATTTTCACGCACAGCCGCTCACATGAATTTCCAATCAAAAGATAATGGGTGTGACCTTTACACTTAGAACAATAGCTGGCTCAAATGACGAATAGGTGTTGAATTTCAAAAGCCGTAAAACTGACCATGTAAACAAACATTCGCGCGACGGAGATCGCTGTTGCTTCTAGAAGATTTTCAACGTTTCCAACGTGCAACAAAGACCTGTTGCAGAGGCAATTCCAGATGCACATGATGTTGGCATGAACACCAAGCGCTATTTGTGGCGCCTGGCAAGGAAGCCTGCAGCTGCAGCCAGGGGCCAGTCAACAATAACCAGGCGCTAATAGCGCCTGGGCGCCTGCGAATTTCGAGCCCTGCAAAGGTGGCACCAAAGTTTCAGCTATTTGACCAGTTTTTGGAAGAACTGAGCTCCTTTGTGAAGCAAGTACCGAGTTACACCCCTACGGCTACGCCTATAAAGAATTTGATAGAGTTTGGCAGAAAGCATGTGGCTTTATCAATACAAATGACGTGAAAGGTGTATTTCATCTTCGTGTTAGTTGTTATTCCTATCAGACAGAAATGAAATGTAGCTTTTTGAATGGAGCCTAGACAGCCGCATTCCACGAAGCAAAGTCAGATGGTCTTGTATGCCTGCCTGTAATGGGAAGTTTGTAAGTCACGCTGAAGATCTTTGGCGTGGGTTTGCCTGTAGTTTGATAATTGGCGTTGTGCAAGCTACGGAATTTCAAGAAGTTGGCTCTGAACACTGTTAAAATCCCAAATTTTGGCTTGGCGTAGGCTTGGAGCAGAACACCTTGGCATATTCATTGGCGTATGAAAAACAAACTTTCCAGCAAGGACATGTCTTGCTCATCTATTACCATGTGGATACAACCCATTCTACTGCAGTTGTATTATATGCCAGTTTGCATTTGCATCCCACTCCAGTTGCAATATATCGCCATGGCAATAGTACTTAGTATTTGCTCCCAGTAGAGGTGTGGTTTGTAATGCAAGCCTGTGCGGCCACTTCCGCATAGCAAAGCCAGAGATAAAAGTTACACTTTTACATGTTGTCGCCTACGTAAGATAGAATTGAAAAATCAAACAGGATGCGGTTAGTCTTCTTGTAGCAGTGATCAGTTTGGTTTATAGCGTGTAGTATTTGGTGGGGAGACTGCGGAGTTTGGCGTTTTGTAGTTAGATGCTGGTTTTGACAACTTTTTAGTGTCTCAGCCAAGTCTTTAATAGTACTCTCAGTTTAGATGACATGCTCATAATTTTGGTTTCATGCAAAAGGCAAGTTATTTCTCTATCCGATGATTTATTTATCATCATCATCATCATCATCTTACATTAAAGGAGCTATCTCAGATTTGAGTGTGCTGCTCCAGCGGGCATCGTGCCTCTCAAAAAAAAAGAAAAAGTGCTACTCTATTCTGCATCCGATTAAAATAATAATAATAGTTATAAATAATACTACAGGGCTAAAATGTGTCCCTAAGACAAGGTCCTCATGTCGTAGGGAGGATTGAAACGACTCAACGGTTGGCGATGGCCTCCTGTCACTGGGGATAGTGTTCCATGTCGCAGTGGTTCTTGGCAGGAAGAAATAGCGGAGGATAAATAGCCCAGATACAATGATCTAGCTTCACATCTAACCATATGATCTAAGATCAGATGATGGTCTTGAGTTAGATGCAATAGTTTTTCTTAGAGCGAGGCCGCTTGTGGATTTCAAACCATCGATTGATCGACCCAAAATTGATAAACTACCCATGCATTGGACCATACAGAGGCCTTTGTTCCTCGTCCTATTGTCGTAGTTAACCTTTGTAAAGTCCTGGTAATTAAACCTTGTTTACACCCTTGGATTACTAATTATCTAATTATCTACTTGTTTGGTGACTTCTTTGTTTAATGCTCCTTTGTCTGGCTCTTTAGTGAGGAAGCAGGCAATTGTAAACTGAATAATGGTGTCTAGTTCTTTGAAAGACCTCAATAGAAGCACATCATTTGTGATATCGATGAAAGGATAATTGAACAGGACAATCAATTGCTAAAAAGAATTGATTAATCCGTGCATCGGACCCAGCTCTAGTTTTTGAATAATCTCTGCTGAACTTCGGATTAAGACGAAGTTTTCTGACACTGTAATTACTCAAACCCACGAATTTGCCGAAAATCCAAACTAATGTGAGATGGACTGTAGAAATCTCATGCAGCTGAGAATGGGTATTACATGGGAGAATTTCGACTAAAGTGAACTGTAAATAGAACTTGACTAAACACCAACGTGCAAAGACGACTCTCAAATATAAGTTTAACCAGAACTTCTTCAACAATAATTGAAACTCACCAACAAGTGGATCTTCAAGGACGTTTACAATCGATACGAGGCGAGACTTTACAAGGCTTCGGAAGGTGTGAGTTGCACCAATTTCTTCCCTCTTCAGGCGATCACCAACTAACTAACTCAGCTAACCCCCTAAAGTAACTATCTTACATGTTTTTATACCCTAATCAATACAATAGAACTAAATATAAACTTGCAAGCTAAGATTTACGTCAACCTGCAAAAATGTGCTGAATCATAAACTATTTGCTCAACTTAGGAGAAACCAGCTTACCAGGTTTCCTAAACGAATTATAACGTTCTTGCAGTCTCAGCACTCCGGAATGAGGCTATATAATGACGTCATTGTTCTTGAATTAAACCAGACCGTTCGCCAACTGACACTATACATCAAATCTCGCTTTCTGTATGGCACAGAGATGTGGACACTCAAGCAGACAGATGAACACACTTGGTAGATCAATGTGGCGAGCCATGGTTGGCTTGAAATGGGACAACTTTGTCTCTAATTCCGAGCTCCAGGAATGAATTGGAAGTCAACATCTGTTTAACACAAGTTCGTCGTCAACCACAAGATTGGCTTTGTAGGCCATGCTATACGAGCTGATGCATGGCTGCCACTGCCATGATGAAGGACATTGATTATGGTCCAATGCTACGCTGGAGACCACCTGCCTGTTGTGTAGATTGACTTAAATGCCATTTTCCTTAGATCAGGAAGGTGACCCTTATGGACAGGTTACTGCAGTATTGGTGATTACTATGTTGAGCTAAATTGCTCAAGCCCCAACCAACAGTCATTTAGTTCCTTTGTTTTGCGTCTGTATAAATTGTATCTTATGGATGATTTCATCTAGGCTATAGATTATGTATTTTGTGCAACGCAGGAAAAATCCCAAATAAATAAACATTGCATGGATGGTCTCTTGTTGGTGTAATCACAATACGTGGACCAGATACGTTATAGATTTCCACAGACAGAACGTGTTTGCCTGAGAACAATTTTAAGGAACAGTTGGGCCTTTTAGTAAATTGTTACTTTTCACATTCTAGGTTTATCATCAGCAAAATTCTGATGGGACTAGGTCAACAAGAGGTCAACGAGTCCATCTACAGTTGTGGGACACAGCTGGTCAGGAAAGGTTCGTTTTGTGTAGGGTGTATATCATTTGTAATGCGGGTCTTTGTCAATTGATACAGAAATCTTTGTAACTGCTACTGTTATACTTTTCTTAACCCTTGTCCTGCTATAGACGTGTGTACCGGTACATTTTTTCGAAACAAGTCAAAAGTAGCAACACATAACCAATCAGATAGTTAGTCCTTAGCAGGCAGCCAATCAGCAATTGGTGAAGCGACTTCAAGGCTTAATTTAAATGGTTTTACTAGCAGGACAGGGGTTAATCAAACTTATAAAATACTGAGAAATGGAAAAGGCTTGATCTGTTTACGGAAATGGCCACGAAAACATGCTGAGTTGATGAGACTGTAGTATATAGACGACTTCTAAGATCAGATCAGATCATTTCTTTAAACCGTGGTGATTGTAGGGCGTATATGGCGTAGGTCCTGGATGAAGGCCGACCACTGTAGTCTGTTTTGTGCCATCTCTCAGTCAACTGTCGACTTTGCTTCATTTGACCACCATAGAGTCAGACAAGCCTCTTTCTTGGACCAAACATGCCAAGAAGGAATCATTCCACCACATAATTTGACCTTTGGATAATAGGTCAAGCCCAGGGCCGTTTTAACAAGTACGGCACTCAAAGCACTTGCTTTAGGCCGTCAGGCTGGATAAGCCTTTCTCAATACCAGTTCAAATATTCAAATTCACATTACGTTGAGATCTAGTGAAGTGTGCAATCAACTGCAGAGTGCTACTGAGTTATACAGAGTTAATTTTGTCCAATTTGCTCTTTGTGAGCAAAAGCAAAATCTTCGGTATGCCAATGGGTAAGTGAACATTTTAGCAATAATAAGTTTTGGGCTATTTAATAGTTAAAATTAGGCACCCTTGGGTAAAGTGCTTTAGGCCCTCTCGATCGACGCTTAAAACGGCACTGGTCAAGCCACTTAATTGGCAACAGTCTCCTGATGTGGTCCAATTAAGCAGTACAAGACATTTATAGCAACTGGGAGAATGTGCTAATAAGCAATTAGTGTGCTGACATAGAATGGATTCTTGATGAGACTGCCGCAGTTGTTTAAAACTAGTAAATGGTAGGTCGATCAATTGTATGAACTTTCAAGGGACCTTGATGTAGTTGTCTCTTGACAGGAATAGAAAAATAGGCTTGTTGTTTTTCATTTTTGTGACATTGTTGTTTCAGGTTTCGATCGTTGACGACGGCCTTCTTTAGAGATGCTATGGGTTTTCTATTAATGTTTGATTTAACACACGAGGAGTCCTTTGTCAATGTCAGATCATGGCTTTCTCAATTGCAAACTCATGCTTACTGTGAAGATCCAATGATTGGTAAGTTTGTGGGCATGATACCAGTTAGTGGTCTTGTTTCTTCACTACAGTGTAACTCGGTTAATATCACACCCTCGGGAAAATCGTAAAACGTGATATTATCCGAGTCGTGACAATAACCGAGTCTCATACTCAGATCTCTAATTTTGCAGGAACAGCTCAAACAATAGCAAAAAGCGGGTCGTAGAACAGCAAACTCTGTATCAACATCAAACAGAGCAATTATGTAGAGATTTTAGCAGCACAAGACTCATTTTCTTTGATTTGTCACGCTCAATGAGGCAAACATAATGAAAAACACTTCATCAACTTTTTCTTTCACGACAATTACGGTGCCTGTAAATCCAAGCAAGGCAACAAATCACAGAAAGTGTGACAATAAGCGAGTGTAAACATAAAAATCCTTTGAAAATCCGTGATAATAACCGAGATGTGACAATATCCGAGGTGATATTAACCGAGTTATACTGTATTATCATCAATCGATTTATTTTGTTCTTGTATTCAACTGAAATACACACATGCAACCAGTTGCCAATAAATGGCACGTTTTACAGAATGACGAGTTCTGAGATTTACAATAAAAATGATTACAAAATAGCATAAACAACGGTATAAGATCAATTTTAAAAGGCATGCGTTAAAATAGGATATAAAATGGAGACGGAGAGACACATTATAAAGGCCGCAGTGAAAAATAGTCATGGTCTACTGTCGCTTCAATCGATTGTAATAAGTAAACTTCAGTCAGGTTGACACCATTGACTCTTTTTTAAAACCTCTCTTGCTGCTGCTGGCACAAATGTCGGGATACATCTGGACAATCGAGTTGTATACTTTTGGGGCTATGCGTCTCACGCTGTCTCTGCCTTCCACATTATTGAAGCTTGAGACGTAGAAATGTGTTGGTGTGGTCTAGAGGCTAGTACGTGTGGCTGCCAGTCAGGCATACCGGGTTCGACTCCCGGGCCAGCCAACACTATATTCGTTGTCATCTGTGGTTTTAATTGTTGAGGGTCCCAAGGGAGACAAGCCATTGGCTTATTGGGCTACCCTCGTTAAATAAATTGACATTCATTCATTCATTCAAATCTACTCTGCTGCTGACCCTTGATATGCTGCGTACATTCGTAAATATATCCGATATGTACGCAGGGGCGGCTCCTCTAAAGGATTCCCAGCAGAGTGGGGCCGCTGCTTGCAAGGTGTTTTACCTGGTGCTCCCATGATAGACTTCAACCATTTTTGTTAATATATAGATATATCAGCACTACTATTATTGATTTGCAGAAGTGTCCGTCTGTTAACTGTAAGATTGACTGATCACTACCTACTTTGAGTTTCACACTACAGTGAAGCCTGTATTAGCGATCACCTCTATGGAGCAGCCACCTGTGTATAAAGGCCACTCTTCACAACCCAAAAATGACACTTTCTATAGAAATCAACTTGGACAGAATGGCCACCTGTGTATAAAGGTCATTTTTCTCAGATCCTAAAGGTGACCGTTATAGACAGGTTTCACACTGTTGCGATCATCAGGCAAATACTATGATAGGATTACACATCCTTTACTTCTACTAAATTACAGTCAATGGAATGTGGCTAATTGTTTCGTTGCTATTCATTTTTGATGCTTGTCGGCAACTTTGTTGTTTCGTATTTCGTGCCTGCATTTTGAAATCAGTTCCAATCAGGCACTGAAAGAGAAATTTAGTAGAAAATCCAGTGTAACGCAGTAGGTCTATCTGTGCAGTAAGCAGCCATATGTGTGGTTTAATTGTCCATTTTAGTTTAATGTGCTGTAACCTATGCTTGTCTCTTTTTATCAGTTCTTATTGGTAACAAGGCTGACCTTGAAGATGATCGTGCTGTTGATCCAGCCGCTGCTCAAAACCTTGCTGACAGCTTAGGATTAAAGTATTTTGAAACAAGCGCATTAACCGGAGCAAATGTAAACAAAGCCGTCAACTCCTTGCTTGATTTGGTAAGTTAGTTGTCTGTATGATTGCTGTCGACTGTTCCAAAATAGGACCCATAATAGAAGCTGAGAGATATTACCAGCAAGCTATTAAAAGGTGCTTATCTGGCAGTCATGACCCCCCTCTTGACCTTCGGAAAGCAAGAACCCTGGGTTTTAACGTTTTGAAAACACTTGCAGGGCTCCTCGTGTTTGTATGTGCGGTGGCGACAGCTAGCTAGTTGTTAGGTACCATGCTACCTTGTCTGTGTTTCCTGTCATCAACCCTTCGTCATCTCTTGATTAGTTGCCTGTAAGTACAATCAAACCTGCATCACCGGCCACCTGTGTATAAAGGCCACTCTTCACAACCCCAAAATGACACTTTCTATCGAAATCAACCTGGACAGAAAGGCCACCGTTCGATAAAGGCCATTTTTCTCAGGTCCGAAAGGTGACCATTATAGACATGCTTGTGTCATGACAGTCTGACCATTTTCTCGTGCTTCTGTACATCCAACTAATTTTCTACCTTTCTTACACTTTAGTTCTCTACTTGTGTTTAGGTTCACTTTCGTTTAACAGATCTGTTATATAATCTATTATATATTGTACTGCTTCTAGGTCATGGAACAGATGGAGAATAGTGTCAACAAGGAGACGCTACCACCTGGTTTCACCAATGGCACGGGCGGAAAAACACAACTTCATGAAATCGATGAAGCACACGAAGAGCAGCGGAATTGCTCTTGCTAACTGTGAAGTCTGTAGCTAGTCAACCTACCTGAAATTCATTCCACAGCCTTACAGAATTGATGTAGCCAATTCAATTGTTCTACACACTACAAAATGTAACAGAAATTTTCTAAACACTTGAATGGTCTGTATTGACCTTCAATTAACTATAGTCCATTTCGAAAGAATCGGTTTGGACTCTGGAACACGCTACACCAATCAAACTAAATGATAGTCAAATATCTTATCCATTTACATTATAATGTATGTCATAACATGTTGCTACTGTAAGGCTGTTCTCGTGTAGATATTTAATGCAACTCAACCCTTCTCGTTGTTTTTCTTTACAAACTGTGGGGAAATTGCCAAGTATTTATCAGGCTATATTGTATTATTTCAATGTCATAGATTTAGAGATACTACGTCCAATGTTTCATTGGTGGATCCAATTGATAATGTAATTCTGTGTTTGTTATTGTCTGAAATAGAATGACCAATCTATGATGAGTTTGTTGTTTATTTAATATGTCCAAGCATTTATCACTTATCATTTATGTTCAGCATTTATCTTACACGACGTCATGTTGTCAATGGCTACGGGCCAACGAAACGTATTGAATGTCACCCTTACGCAAGCATCGTCCTGTGAGGCTATATGTGGCTGTCTTTGCCCTGAAAAAAAAACCTACAGTCAGACCCGTATTAGCGGACACCTCTATAGAGCAGCCACCTGTGTATAAAGACCACTCTCCATAACCCCAAAGTGACACTTTCTATAGAAATCAATCTAGACAGAAAGGCCACCTGTCTTTAAGATCCTTTTCCTCAGGTCCCAAAGTTGGCCTTTATAGACAGGTTTCACTGCGTCAGTAGACAGTATCATTACATGAGAAGCTTGCAAACAGTTACAATTGCATCTAAACCTAATCAGAACGTAGTATTGGAAACACTGTACCAGTACATCAGAGAGATGATTTCGCTAGATCATCAATGCAGCCCTTTCGTATGCAAGTTACAAAGGCCAAGAGAAGTCCCTTGTAGTCTTACAATCAGACAATACCGACATCAAAGAGATTGGAAGTTACGTTGCATAGGTTCAAGTTGACACAGACACAAAGACCAAACAGGCTTTCCCCCAGCGAAAGCAAGGCAGTTAATTAGCCTTTCGGTAAGGTCGACAAAATAACGATGAAAACACAATGCAATTTATTCCGACGATCAGCGCTCTTTAGTAAGGCTGTGAACTTTTGTGAAGGGCAGTTGATGATTCTATGTCACTATAATTGGCTTACATTCGTTCTTAGACTCTCTTTGTCATCGGATAAGTGTCTAATGCTAAGTATAGATAAAGATAAGTGTAAGTAAAGATAAGGTCAGAAATAAATTAATTAGTAAATTAGTAAATAAAGATAAGCTACTATAGTAAAGATAAGTGTCTAATGCTAACCTCAGTGGCGTAGCCAAGGGGGGGGGGGCAGTCGCCCCCCAATGCTCTTTCAAGTCATAAATTAAACAAGGCGAAATCCGGTGAGAAACTAGTTGGGGGTGAGGGTAACTCTTTCCCGTAATATGAATATTACTGTCTTACTGCGAGTGAATCAGGAATCTATATAAATATTTTCTACTGGATTCGAAACTGCAGTTCTGCAGAAAACTCTAACGTGTTCTTGCAGGTACACCAACCCCCCAAAAAATTTTCACCCCCGGCGGTGTGAGGGGAGCCGCTTGGCGGCTGCTACGCAGCCCCTTGCCCCCCCAAAAATTAAAAGCTGGCTACGCCACTGGCTAACCTTACAGTATACTATATTTCCGTCAGGGAATGACCAATATAAATTAAAATGCGATACAGTGTAACCCCGCTAATATTACCTAAGTTAATATCACAACCCGCTTAATATCACTACACTTTGAGAACCAAGCTCTGTCAGAATCAACTATTTTAACCGCTTAATATCACGACCCGCTTATTATCACGATTTTTGACTGGAAAATCATAGTGATATTAACGAGATTTCAATGTATGGTAAATGTGCCATGTGAATCTTCATGTATTTTTAAACTAGGTTTTCCTGGTGCCACTGGAGCTTTACCAAGTAGATGCTATCCCAGGCCAGTAGAATCTGGTTAATTTATGCAGTTTCGATTGAGTCCTGAACTAATGACGGATCCCGGGCATCGGACATCGGATAGCGTATACTCCAGCGACAATGGAGGTCTCATACCTGCTGATGTGCTGTGGAATAAGTGGATTGACTGTCTCAATGAAGTGATCAATAAACACGCACCAATGAAGACAAGAAGAGTGAAAGGTAACAGGCCACCTTGGATTACTCCACAGATTGAGGCAGCAATCCGCCTCCGTGATTCAATTGCCAAACTACTACGTACGGGAGACATCGAAAGACGATTGAAGATTCAAAGAAATTTAGTAACCAAGATCAAGCGAGAAGAAATGCAGAAGT
>OFHS01006500.1:0-10012 GCA_900245855.1 Calvadosia cruxmelitensis | reverse complement strand
TATCAATCAATACAAATTTAAATAATGCACTGTTCACTAATGGTGGTCGCTTCTTGGCATTGAACCCTGGGTCAGTTTGCTGAAGTTAGGGAAGGAACAGAGTCCCTTTCTCTCTTTCCATCCATTTGGGCCTGCAGTGATGCGATCCATCTAAACAGCACCGATGCCAATATTGCTTGTCATAGCTGCAGTAAATGCACGTGGTACGTTCGTTGGCCGCCTTAAAACCAAGGACAATCAACAGTGATTTATAGTCCATGACTTAAATATGTGTAAGGGAATATCCCTCCAGTTCTTGATTATCCCTGGAACGATATTCCTTCAGAAGCCACTTTGATCATGGAGATCGTAATTTTCTTGCCCTATAATTTAAAACAAAACCAAGGAGGTTGCAGGACAATTGCAGAACAGTCAGCAAATGTGTGTTATACAACAAGCCATATCTACAAGATACATCATATTTGAGGTCAATATGAATTATCTTCAGTGCAAAATTGATTATTATATCTTATTTGTTTTAATCTTACTCAGCACGTTTGAATACGTATAATTGAGTTATTGAACTGCTATACAAATTGTATTTTATTATGTTGTATTATGTTTTATCACCTCAACATTCTGGTTTGTATTTAATATTCATAGCTGCAAATCCTGCGATGATAAATACTGGTCTACACGCTTATCAATTTTTGCCCCGAGCTACCAGTGTTCTGGACCCATCAATCATAGCGGTTGCTTTTTCAGCGATAGTGTGGTATCATACAACGTGGTCTCATTCAATGTAGTATCATACAATGTGGTATCATACCTACAGTTGCCAATGCAGGAATGCTGCTTACCTTCAAGGCCCAGTAAAGGTGCAATATTTCCAGTTTCTGACTCCCATCCACGATTGCCACAGAGAACAGACATCCAGTAATCGCTCGTAAATGCTGCTCAACAATTATCACATTGCTTAATACTATTGCGTAGTACTGCATACGTACTTCAAATGATGACGACAATTTGTCACAAACAATGACATCCCTACAGTGCAATGCACAATTAGAAGCCTGGGACCTTAGTATGACATTGGGATACACTGACTGACTAATTCATGGAATACCTTTATAACACCGAGTGGCAACAGAAAGAAACATCCTCTGCAGTGCAATTGTATTTCTATTTGGATAGTTCCTTTCTATAAACAGTTTTCTCACTCACGCATGCGAACTAGCCCCAAATATGATAATTATCTTAATTTATGTCACACGCCGATGCTCACACTTCACTTTGAAACTATCATTTTATGCCCCACTCAGCTCAAATAGAGAATGACTAGATTTGAGATTTGAGAACATTGGAACCTACCTTTCATTTGTTTGTATGTCCTCTGCGATATAGTATGCATGTCCAAGTGCTTACTCATGCGCTGAGGAGACACGTGTTTCACAGTGGCAAGTTTCTTTCCTCCACGCAAGTTCTCCACTTCTTGTAGATGTGCTTTGCATTTTCTTTGAATTGTACTGGTACTTTTCCCTGGTGCTCTACGCTTAGCTTTTACAGATCTCTCTGAAGCTTGCAATTTATTAGTGAGGTCATATAGCTGCCTTTGCAATGCCGTCACCTGTTGTTGCAGTTCTCTGAATTTTGAGTGTGGATAAGTTATGGCAACGTCAAACTTCCCATATTTTCCACTTGTCAATAGTTCTTGGAATCTGTCCAGGCCGTTCCGTCTGGTTCGCAGCTGCATCCACTTGCACTTCATTTTAACCAGTTTTCTTTGGACCGTGTCTTCAACTGCGACTGAAGAAGAGTCACAAACAACAATCTGCTTTACAGCATTGCAAATGGACTCGTGCGACACTGATCCTCTTCCCCCACCAACATCATTTTTAAGCATTGCAGTGAAGCAAGCACCATAGTCAATCTTACTGTGGTCAGTACTCATCACCTTTGCGAACAACGATGTGAACTGTTATCTTTTTCAGCTCTAACCCTTGCACCTTTCTTATCTTCGTAATAAGCTCCACCACCGAGGTCTTCACATTCAAATCAACATTTTTGATAAACAGGACTCGCTGTTTAAATCCTTTGCTGAGGTGGGTGAACACGGCAGCACAGTCTTTCGTAGCAACGTAGCAAACGCTACATCTCAGTCGCCTGCACCTAAGCAACTTTTGATAAATTTGTTTAAGATAAGAACTTAAATTTGCTTTTGATAAGAACTTCCCACGTGGCACGACAAACGTAGCTTGTACCTGGCTTCATCTCATTTGAAAATGAAGAAGAAACTCCCTTGAGAAAGCTATAGATGCATGCAGGTATATTCTAAACAATTACCAACAATATTTGGACAGGGATAATAATAATATGCCTATTGACAACATGGCAGCAATAACAAATCAATGCAACGACAATAATTATTTGTACAGTAGGAAGCAGTAATACATTAGTGAATTAAGCAACAACTTGTAAACCTCAAAGAAAGGCCTGAGTGCAAATGTAAAAATCATGAAATGTTTGAGAGTGTTGACTGGGCTTCATATATTATATCAGCATCACTCACAATCCCAGCATGTACTAACATTACTATAGGCTAGTTCAATTGTAGCAAACTGCATCACATTAGGAATAACATTTTAAGAAATCAACGGTATCAGCGGTGAGTAGCCTAGTGATTTACCAGGCACGAAGCTCACAAGAGTGAGTAAGATCCAGAAGTCAGACACAAAGTAATGCAAGCCCACAATGTGCCACACATATTGATCTATAATGTCTACTCAGTGTCCATGGGAAATCAAATGAAAAGAACATAACAGGCAACATGCACCCTTACCTGGAGACGAACTTGCAATGCAGAGCACTGACAACTTCAACTAGGAATATATTTTCTACTTGTAGTTGACATTTATAGGGCACAGGAATTAAATGCGGGAAATACCACATGACTTGACCATGGGTACAGCTCGTGACTTGCAGGCTTATGTCCCTCGTGATAGGGATGAGCAAGGGCCTTCAAACAAATCAATCTCAACAAGAGTCTGAACAATCATGTGCACTTGGTCAATTTTAACGGTGTCGTGTGACGTGTGTGACATCAGCATAGATAGATAGATAGATTTGATTGTATGTTTGCACCTCGTCCGAGGTAAACTTTTTTGAACATTATACAATTTGTATCATTTCGTTAATAACTACACAAATACAGGAATTATTACTACTTAGAATTATTGTTCACGTTGTTTTACAAATCGAATGTAAGAAGAAATATTAGGGCAGTTCATAATATGGTAACAATGGCTGGATGAAAGTCCACACTCTGAGCACGTGCACTGATCAGTGGGCTGGTGAAAGCCAGAAATTGGACAAATAAGGTGGTGAAATCCATGAACAGAAAGGCGAATCAAATAGTTTTGGTTTGGTTGGTTTGAACCTTTCCATCCCGTGGATAACAGGGCGGGTGCTGTCCAAAAACGCTGCCTGCACTTTCTCGTAGCATCGATTTATGCAACCTTGCGCATCACGGATGTCGAAAGCAAAGTGATTGCTTAAATCTTCCACTAATGTTGGCATGTCCGCAAAGATGAACATGAGCGTGTTGGATGCATTAATGGGCCAAGGGCGCGTTTTAGGAATGACACTTTGATCTGATCTAAGTACAGGAGCTGAGAAGAAGTAAGGAATGGCGACAGGACTTGGAATGCATAAGTTGCAGCGGGTGAAATTTTCATATGAAAGATTTGCAAGGCTACATCTATTGACACTCTGAATAAGTTAGGAACAGCACCGATTGAGAGGCAGCATTTCCTTAACTTTCTTGCCATGTGAAATGAAAATGTAAGCGACTGTTGGAGAGTGACCATATTTGTACGATCTGACGAATTCCAACTCTTCATTGTTGAACTTTGTTGTATTCAAGAACAGTGACAGACTTCATAACAACATTGCCAGCATGATCGCTGCTTGCCTGAGTCAGACATTGCCGCGGGATGGATGTTACTTATCGTTTTCATGACCCGTTTGTCAAGCCAATAAGTCACCAGAAGATCACCAGTAAAAGCAAACAGTTCTTGACCACATTCTAGCTTTTTTGCTGCACTATCCATGCATGCAGGCTGGCCACGTTTGGCTCTCAGTGTTCCAGCGGCGTAGATGTTTCCTCCCGAAGGCGTTGCAAAACCGAGACAGAATTATAGAAGTTATCCATATAAACAAAATGATTCTTGCCTTTCGCTGGCTCTAGCAAATTCGACAAGCGTTCCTGTAATGGTATTCCACCTCCACAGTACATGTCATATCGCCATAGATAACCTGTGACAGCCTCCAAAAAATCCCTTTATTCCATATTTATCTGGCTTCAAGGGATTGTACACTTTGAGTTTCAGACAGCCTCTCCATGCCAACGTCCCTTCGTCCAATGCCAAGTGCTGATTTGGCGAGTAATTGGATGTAAACAAGGAACAAAATAGATCATAAACAGGCCGAATTTTACTCAGCTTGTCATCAGGATCCAAATGCTCATTGTCAGTGAAATGAAAGAAGCACAGGATTGCTTAAAAGCGATTCCTCGACATGTGAGCGCGGAAATATGGCGTGTCAAGCAATTCATCAGTGCTCCAGTAGTCTGCCAATCTGCCTTTCTGAATAATGCCAGTCGTTATAAACAAACCAATGAAAGTCCACATTTCATCGACAGTAACATTCTGCCATTTGGAAACACGATATGACAGGTTTAGGTTTTCTGCTAATCGCTTGGCAACAAACTAAGAAGCATAGCGATTGGTTTCACAAACAAAAATGTTGATCAACTCAACCGTAAGAAATAGTTTGCACCAAGCAAAGGGGCTTGGACAATCCGCTGTGGGTCGCTTGTAAGAAGGAGTTCCTGTGAAGGCATGTGCTTCAATAGTTTGCCATGAAGGACTTTGTGAAAAAGCATAAATCAAAATAATTCCGCCTATCTTCCAACGACTGCATGGTAAAGAGTTGTAGATGTTCTTGGTAAGACGGTAGAGGAGCTCCATCATAGCAATGCACGTAAACAGATTTCGTAAAGCTACGTTGTACCTTTTCCAGTTCAGCAATGTCCTTCTGTAAATAGGGATAAAATACTTGCGTGGAATACTCCAGTATCGGTCTCACATATACCACAAAACCACGAAGAAGATGTTCCACATTATTCCATCGCAACGCCTTTAAAAGGTAGTTGGCAATACGGTGGGCTTTTCGTGATATCGTTAAACAATGGGCAGAGGATTTTAAATCGGGACTAGCAAAAATTCCAAGATCACGTAAAGATGCTCCAACTTTTGGAAGGACCAAATCGTTGAGGCTGTAGTTGACGTGATAATTTCGGAGTCCAATGTGCATGGCATAGCATCTTTCTTCTGCGATTCTCAATTGCCAAGTTTGAGCCCACTGTTCGGAGGTGACCAGCGATTGTTGAAAACTTCAAGTATTTGGTGAGAACGAATCGTTGACTTGATAAACAGTGTACAGCTTCATATCATCAGCAAATAATTTACAAGTGGATGCACGGAATATCTCATGACAGTCGTTGATGTATAATATAAAAAGCAACAGTCCGAGAACTGAACCCTGCGGGACTCCACTAATGCAATTGCTCTTCTCTGAAAAGTGATGTCCTACGCGAACACTTTGCATTCGGTCAGATAAATAGATCTTGATCCAGCGTAGTAGTAGATGATGATGATGATGAGGATGATGATCATAATGATGATATCCATGCTACCTATTCTTTAAATGAAGTCTTTTTACCCAGCGTCACACGTCCGGTTCGTGATCTTGGCGTATTTATGAGCCCTGATTTGAAGTTTTCTCGACATTGTCAAATATTACACGTAAAGCATACTGCATTTCCACCTATCTCCTGAAGTCATTGCGAGTGAACGATCCTGTACATTTGACTCGTGCATTTACAATCCATGTTCGTCCAATACTGGACTATGCGTCTCAAGTGTATTCACCATCTCTACAGAAGGACATTATCTTAGTTGAAAAAGTTTAAAGAAGGTTTACGAAAAAGATTTTTCAAGGTTGCAATGATAGTTCACCTTCCTACGAGGAGCGTCTGAAGCAGTTGGATCTGCAATCCCTAGAAAAACGACGTTGTCACCAGATCTATGTATGTTTTGTAAGATTATTAACGGCTATGTTAACATTGAGCTCCCACCGGACATCAAATCATTACCCTCTGACTCGTGGAGACTCAAAGCGATTTCACGTAGAGACTGCCAAATTGAACACAAGGCATTATTATTTTTTGAACCGTGTCGTCCGCCTGTGGAACTCGCTTTTGGAAGATGTTATGTCCTCCCCATCACTTAGATTATTTAAATTGAAAGTTATATCTGAATTAATGTGATGAAATAGTATTTGATATGTTTGCAATCCGTATGGTATAAGTGCACATTTAATGGTGCCTTCTATGCGTGTATTCTTGGTTGATTTTTACCAATGAAGACACATGAATCATCATCATCACTCATTGCCGCATCATCTGTATTTCGGTTAGATTCAAAGATGCGGAAATGAATTGAGGACTGTATATTTGATTGAACTATCCAACGAAATTAGGGCGGCTGAACAACAATCTCAATACCACTTGACTTAGGAGATGAACTTGCTGACTAAATAGCATGTATTCCAACTTGAAATGAATATGTAAAGTAACTTACAGTACGATCGCTGTAGTTGCTGACTTTGTGTGTTGACCTTGACAAGGCTTCCCATTGATTTGTATTCTCTCGCGAGAGGTGATGATAGAAGCTAACTGTACTTCTAGCCGTCGTCTGAGACATTAAGACTCGATGTTTGTAACGCTCAGCTTTCAATGTTCAACTGTTTATTGAATAACATTTGTTGCTATTTATACAAAAAGTAAGAGTTATTTGTCTACTAAATTACATGATTAATACAGAATAATAAAGTTCAGTAGAAACGTGTTCCATTATACAAGAATAATTACGAAAACTCAACAACCTTGTAACTATGAGAAAATACATGTTTAAGAGTAAGAATCTTAGCAAAAGGCTATGAGAAATTAAAAGTTATGTGAATCGCATGATTAAATAATGATAATAAACTTAAAGAATGTTAACTGGTAATTTGAAGCTAGCCAACTTGCTTAAGGCAAGAGTAACTATTGTTCTTGTTTTGAGAAGACAGCGTCCGCGGCTAACAATCTGCTTGGTCAACATCAATCGCTGAAGTGATGTAGTCCATACCTACCCATGATCAAGATAGTATATTAACAATTTCGAACAACAATATCAAACAATTGACAAATCCTAATGCAGAAACTTTGTTTTTGCCATAAACCCTTGGTTAATTTGTCAGCATTATGTGTATACATTTCGCAACAGTGTCTTATTTGCCGCATATTAGACATGTTGCTTATTATAGTCTTATTCACTTAGCCTGAGCAGGATACAAGTACCAGCTTAAAAACAACAATCAAAGCAGCACCTACTGAAAAGAAACAATATGATCACTTACCAAGTTGGATCAAGTCGTTGTCATTAGTCCAACCATCCTTAAATTTGGATGGCAAGATTGTTTATTTGGTGTTGTTAAGCAGATGACCAAATCTTGTGTCTATCGCGATGCGAAGGATGTCCACATGTACGACGCAATCCTTGCCATCCTTGCTGCTCAGCTTGCCCTTTTCTTTCATCAGTCTCTGCTTTAGGGTAATGAGGGTGGGTAACAGGAATCCCATCTTTGTATTTGCCTCCCCTTACAAAGTGGCTTTGCAACATGCCTCATGATGGACTGATACAACACCAAGAACTCCAATTCATCATCTTTGAATCTGTGAAATGAGTAAACAACACAAAACATGTTATTGACAAGCCTATATAGCAATTTAACAGATAATTAATTCCAACCCAAGTTAATCAGTCATAATAATTAACATCTCTGTAGGTCAATTACCATCATGTTCATACGATAATGCCAAACACTAAATGGTATCAAAAGGTCAAAGTTAAAATCATGATGTTATTGACTCAACTCTGAACGCCCAACTCAGTACAGATTTTGCCTAGTCCACGGTATTTCTCTCTGCTGATCCTGGTAATGCAAGCAACAGGATCAAACACCGAGTTCCACCTTGTGTCATCAGGGTCGGACAAGGGCCAAATCAGATGACTCCTGCACTGCGTCAGAAGCGAGCGTACTTCGTGGAGACTTATTCCAAATGGCTTGGCATTTCGCGAAGGCTGATCGGCTTATTTTTTACTGTCGCTGATCTCTCGGCTTTGTCCGTATCAACGGTAGCAACTAAATTTAGGATGTGAGAGGCACATCGATGGTGAGGTGGTAGCTCGTAGTCTTGCTCATTTTCTAGATCGCCGTCAAAGGACTTGAGAATTTCTGACAACTGCGAGGCCGTCTCCTCCAACTCTTCCCCTGTCAATGAGAACACAGAGAGAGCCTTGACAAAAGTCGAGCCGTGGTCTGTTGTTGCTGCCATGATCTTCCAGCTGATGCCCAACTCATCGTGTATCTTGGAAAGCTCTCATGCCAAGACGTCATGCGTATGGGACCCCCGTCTTCGGCAGGCCAAAGCAACACTATCTCTTTTCATTGTTGTTTCGTCCAGCCAATGAGCAGTGACACCCAGAAATGACCGGCTATGCGCTGACCAGCAATCTGTTGTGGTTGCAATCCAACGGACTTCGCCCGGTTTCTTTTTTTATGTTTTCTTTGCGATCCTTTGCTTCTCTACCCATATACTTTGTCACGATGTATCGGGTCAGAAGCTCGACGTTCTTGCCTGAAATCTCAGTCAGCATGTTGACGAAGGCAGGGTGATCAAGAATTGATAATGGCGACAATGTTTTGGTCACGAAGTTCAACATCACAGACTTAGCCTGGTCTTTCGATAGCATTTTGGGTGGTCCGTTAAAAGATAATCTTGACTGCTTTCTGGCAAGCCTGCACCGTGATGACTCGGCATTGAAGTATCATCGATGTTGACGGTAACTTCTTCGATGTCGGCTGTTACACTGTCCATGATAGTAATTTCAACACGAAAACTGATGCTCTGCACTTTCCAATACCAACAGCCGTATGCCAATTTTGAATGCAATAATTGAATTTAATTCACATAGTGCATGTGATCTTCACGTGCAAAGTGGCGGGAACATGTCCGTGGACCAATTACAGATCTTGTTTTGTTGTGTTCTCGTCATTAAAAATCAAAGGAACAGTTTACGAAAACAACAGGATGGTGTCAAGTGGCACTTCACAGTAGGGTTGCAACCGGGGGCCCCGTTTCCCCGCTTTAAACGGGGATCCCCGTAAGTTTTCGGCCTTTTTCCGGGGGATTGAACGGGGATTTCCCCAACCAGATTACCCGGTCTTCCCCGTAACCCCGTTCCAAAACCCCGGCTTTTAAACGGGGAAAATGTATTTTCCAGTAAATAGATTGTTTTCTGATCTAAAGGACTGAGAAAGGACTTATTTTTGGTAGCATGCTTACTGAACGATCTTTCGCGACAAAAGGAAACACCTCACACGGCTCGTAGACGGCTCACGTGTTGCGATCATCTGTTGTCAGGGCAACACAGCATGACGTGTTTACCTCGTTGACTTCGCGTGAATAATGTCTATTGTTCTCATGAGATGATCGATTTCCAACACCTCCGCGACGCAAACAGACTTCCTCCGCGTTTCAGAGAACGAGTGGAAAGAACAGTGTGGAAGGGACACGGCTTTACTGCTGCTGAGCGCTTCAAATGAAGGAAATCGTCGTTATCAAACATTACAGCGGAGTTTCAGCTCTCTTTTACTCTATTCCCTAAATTGATGTAATGTCTGTAGTAAATTTATGCGGTGCAATGACGCAAACACTTACGGAACACCTTCGAAGGTGTTGACTGTTTACTTCTCGGAAAAATCAAGCAATCGACCAAGAACTCAGCTGGTACACTTTAGACTGCACAATATATATGGAAACCATAAATATTTCGACAGTATTTGAATCATCTGGTTTGCAAACGAT
>OFHS01006499.1:0-10012 GCA_900245855.1 Calvadosia cruxmelitensis | reverse complement strand
GCTCTGTGTCATCATAGTGTTCTTTAGTTATTATCAGCCGTGAGTCACCGCGTAGCGGAGCTATTTTTTTTACACCGCCATTTTCATCTATTCATGGTTTACATTGTGAGCTCAGTAAGTCCAGTGCTTTTTCATCGGACAAACTCGTAACAAAAGCAGAAAAATATATTGCCAATATACATATAGCTAATAGTGATTCAAAAAAGTAATACGTAGAAAGATCTACAGTACTCTAAGATTTATTCAGATACAATACAACCTCTTTAATTAACATGGCACCATGGTTTTCAAGCCACAAATTGCGATAACAAGCGAGAACAGTCAAACCTGTCTATACCGGTCACCTCTGAGACCTGAGAAAAATGGCCTTTATAGACAGGTGGCCTTTCTGTCCAGGTTGATTTCTATAGAAAGTATTACTTTGGGGTTATGAAGAGTGGCCTTTATACACAGGTGGCTGCTCTACATATGTGGTTTGACTTTAATGATATTAAATGGATTAACATAGTTGCTTTTGACAGAGATTGGTTTTCAAATTTCAAACTAAAACGGTATCTCGCTTAATTTGGAACAGTTTTTATAGACATAATTTATTCAATATAATATCTATTGCCACATAAGTATACTGTACAGTTGCCGATGTATTAGTTTATGCCACTTATCCGCGCAGTGTAAGAGCCATGTGTGTATATAGCCTGCTACATGTGAATTCTTGGGTCGTGATATTAACCGAGGTGATATTAGCGGGGTTACACTGTACAATAAAGAAAGCATGGAAAATATTCAAAATAAGCCAGAGGTAAATGGGACAATGGCAAACGGTGAGAAGCTTGACATAGGAGTACTTAATCTCGAATCAATGATTTTGCTCGCGTTGACATCAAACTTTGTGGATAACGGATGGCTTGTCTGCTGTCATTGTACAACCCGTACAACCTTTGAAAAGTGGGCAGATGTGTTTAAAATTAATTTATACTAGGGATAACAATAGGCTTGACTTCTTTTAAGCGACCACGTGTTTTAGGTAGCACATTTGGTTGATCGCTTAGACAGATTTGACCGTATTGAAAATGCTACGGATCTTTATGCTCTTTATACCGTAAACAAAACTGAAGGCATTATCAGGAGACAGCAAGTTCATCTGCTACGATATTGGTCTTGAAAATGGGATGATGCCCGACTGCCCGTTCCCCTTCTTTGCAGCACATGACTTCAACAGATTTTTCCTATAAACTACGATTGTTCACAAGAAACACCAGCACACACGCTATCAGGCGTTATCAAGCCACTGTACGAAAATAAATTTGCTTGGTTGGCATTATAGCTCAGTTGGCCTCTATTCCAGAATGTCATGGAGGAGCTGGGGAGAGCGCATAACAGAATCCTTGACCGATATTTACCCGTCTCTTGTGTGTTGATGTAGTTACTGTAATAATTATATGAAACATTCCATTTGTGCGTGGATAGTGAATCTACAGAGACCTACACATGCGCCGTGTGTTCGGCGTACACTCACAATAAAAATGCAATTTCATGAACAATAATCAACCCAAGATGCTCCCTCCGCATGGGCACCTTGGCTACCATGGTAACCATGAGTCCACCTATATGACGCTATAGTTACATGAATACGAGAATATGAGATGCCAGCGGGTTCGCAAAAACAAACCTTTCCTAGTTTGTAGTGAACAGGAGTGTCACCTTAGCGTCAAGTTTTCTAGCTTGTTGTTATTGAATAGCCTCATTCCTTCAAATTTCTCGATGTGTGTAGTTGTGGGCGGTTGTGGGAAGACCAAGTTTTCTAACTTTATTACAGCCAACAAAAATGTCTCTCCCAAACTAAGTGCTAGTTGGAAGGTCAAACTTGCTTAAATGCATTGCGAATGAGTTCGCATTCAAGCGACGTATTGAAACAATGTCATGCTTGATTGCGCAAGAAAAACCTCCTACTGGTACGGCATCGCCTGTCTTAAGCGACCACCTGTATTAAGAGACTGGATAGTCCAAGGAGTGGTCGCTTGAGACAGGTTCGACTGCAACTTAGTAATTACAGTCGATTTTAACAAATTTAGTCCCGATTAAATGTTTAATCTCGGACTGCACTTTAGTCCTGGTCCATAAATAAGGCCCGCAGTTTGTAATACTCTGAACTAATTAAGAAATCTAAGACATCAAAGAAACAATGAAATAATAATATCGTTCAACATTGTTGAATTCTGTCGTGCATCAATAATCTATATGTACAATCTCCAGTTATTGCATGGTAACCATGGATACAGATATTAGCAATATTTGCAAAGAGTTCTTCGGAAATTGAAGAAATAAATTAAATAGTAAAAGCTGTCACTTTCTATACAATGTACAATTTCATATCAAATTAGTTTTCATATTAATTGTCGCTATTCTTTCGACCAGACGAGAACATCGACATCATCCCCATTCCCCCGAAATCATCTGGGGCAAAAGCACGCCCCAATCTCGACAGTCCTTTCTCGACGGAATCAGCGACCCCCGGTTTGGCGCTAGCTGTGTTCACCTCAGAGGCGGGTTTAGCACTCCTACCACCGCCAAAGAAGCTTCGCAGAAAGCCTCCTGATGCTGTCGGCATAGCAACGGCATTGCTTCCATTGGCGTTGTTGGAGGAGGGATTCGGTACGGCTGCTTGGATGTCCGCATTACGGACCAAATCAACGAGATTTCCGCTACTGGTGCTACGACGGCGCACGAGAGGCGATTCGTCGCTTCCAAACTGTCCAGATTGCATTCCAAGGAGACCGATACCACCGCTGTTATGTCGCACCCGTCCCATGATACCACCGGAGGGGAATGCAATGGCTCCAAGGGCAGATCGATCCATGGCACCCAGATCACCGCTACTGTGCGATCGCGTTAGAACTGGACGAGCAGGCGACTCTGACGAACGGTTGTCATTCGTACTCGTCGGTGCTTGTTCGGCACTATTCGTTATATCTGCGGTTGACGACTGCTGTCCGAGTCCTTTACCGGTCGAAGCAAAGAATCCTGAAAGGAGCCTTGAAGAAGACGAGGACAGAATCGAAGAAGTCGTCGAATCGCTTCCGTCCTGTGATTTCCTCAACGTGTCCTGCAGTGAAGACGCACGGCTCTCGTCAGATTCGTTCGGTGCTGCCGACAACAGTTGCTCGGGTGTCATTTTACCAAGCAACTTGGTGACCTTCGGCATGTCGGGATAACTCTTCTTCGTAGAGCTGCTTGATGGCTTTCTGCTCTTTGGTGGACTGCTTGAAAGGCTTTCTAGAATCCTCTGACCGGTCTTTGCTTCGAGATTCACCTTGCTCATTGCGTTCGCAATCATGTCGATGACTTCCGTCTTGCTCTTTCCGTTCTTCTCGTTGCTCGCCAATAATTCACGGCCTTCTCTCAACGATGACAAGATGTTTGAGTTACGGGTAACAATAGTCTTTGGCTTGATGGTCTTACTTGGTTGTTTGCCGGCTTTGGCCGCTTTTGATCGTGACTTGAGTTCAGCTTTGACGGCTGCTCGTCTTGAGGCCATGGCATCAGCGTACTCCTGTTGCTTGTCTTCCGTAGACTGCTCCATGATATTAATTGTCGGCGTAGGACGTTGTTTTCCCGAGGATCGATCGGTCGTTTGTCCACTGGACTCCTCCTCGTCGAAAATGTCATCTTCCAAATCGCTCAATCTCACATCGTCGGGAGCGCAGTGATCATCGGCCGATTGCGATTCACGACTAGCAGCGAGGTTGATCAATCCGTCACGAGCTGTTTGCGATGCAAGCGCTTGCCAGTGATGAAGAGTGTTAGAACCTGCGAAAATAGGAAACAAGTAGTATACGATACACTTGAAAGAGTGGGGCGGCCATTGTAAGAGAGGGAACAGAAATGGGAGAGATGATTTGCAGAGAAGAATATTATAGCTTTATCGGCATTTTCCTGCGACAATCTCAACACCGGGCCCCCATTGCCAAGCACCACGGGCCAACACCCAGCGTCCAATATCAACAAGGATGATCATGACTGACCACATGACAGAGGGAGAGTTGTAATAAAAACAAGGGGCTTGCTAGAAACACAAGCATTCGACGCAAAAATACAAATATCTTTATATCGCATTTCGTAATCTAAACCTCCCGTCTCATAATCGTGTAAGCCTCGTATTCGTGTTATTATTACATGAACCTTTTAAGTCTCGTTTCTGTATTTAGTTTGAATGAAGTATTCTGTAAGAGGTTATTTGCCTTTCCTCTCGTTACCGTCCTCTTGTCAATCAATACGTAAATTAGTATCGTACACGCTATTGTCTTGTAAATTATTCTGTATAATTATGGTATCTATAAATTGACATGAAATTTTGGCAAGATGCTCCATGATGGACAGTACGCAACGTGTCATTACATTGTAATTAATTTTCTTTTGTGATGTCTGGATCGAGCTGATTTTGATGTATTACCTTCGAGTGGTTTGACAATCTGTAGACGTTCTGGTCCACCGTAGCCTCGTCTTTGCCGCCGACTGCCAGTGTCTACAACGAAAAATCCAGTGTCAAACTACATCAAATTCAGCCATCGTCACTCCTTTCAAGTTGCTGGGGCCCGTCCATGGAACGGCCTGGCATCGCGCATGAAGTCGATGGCTAGTGGGGCCAGATTCACCTCAGTTATCAGAACATTTTAGGTAAAAACGAACATAAATTATTAGGATGGATTAGTTTGTGATCTCAGCTCCATGAAAAACAGAAGTTAAGAAAACTTAACATCAAATGCTGATCACTGTGCATGTACTGTATGTCCGTATGTCTGCCTGTCAAAATGATGATGACTGGCAAACACAGGGAAGTTTTAGCTCCAGCATGACTTTCATAGCTTATAGATATTTTATAAAATATCAAATACTGGATCAACGGCACAATAAGGGGAGAAGATCACACAGTCCGAAAAACCTCACGAATGACGATAATATACGGTTATCTAAAATATCACACAAATCGGAATCTGATTAACCAGAATCCGCTCGACATGATTCGACTCCAGCAAGATTGCTCCCGAAACTTACCACTTGAATGCTGACTGTGAACTTGAGATGCAGAATCAGGCATTGAATTTGGCACGTTGAAGGAGCTGCCAAACTCAGAACCGAGCCCGACATTTGACGGTGAAGTACGTCCGGAAACTGAACGGTGGCCATCGCGGAAACCAAGATTACGATTCGCCATCTTGACCGCGCCCATGACTTTAGTGGCATGAGTACTATAATATGGATCAATACGATTACATATATTCCGAATCAATTAATAAATCATTACAAATCTTAAAGAACTATAAAACATAAATAATATATACTGTAGAGGAGCTAGTTTCATCGACCCAAATGAATTGGCCACGTAAACAATAAACAGATCACTTAATGAACCAATAAACTAATAAAAGAAACCAAAATCACGATATCCCTACTAATTACATGACCGTGGTGGGGACGGATGGCATCTTCAGTGATTCAGTAATTCAGTCAGTCAAGACGCTATTTCTTCTTAAATCGTACTATAAGAGTCTGGAACACTCTTCCGCACAAAGTAGTGGACAGCAAAAGTATTTGTATTTTAAGCACCGTTTAACCCTTGTCCTGCTTACAAAACTAGTTAAATGAAGACTTGAAGTCGCTTTATTGATTGCTCATTGGCTGATTGTTAGGGACTAACATTTTGAGTGGTTATATGTTGCTACTTTTGACTTGTTTCAAAAACGTGTATATACGTCAATAGCAGGACATGAGTTAAAATGTATTAATTCGTAATTCAATGGCCCTAAAAGGTCTTTCCGTTTAGCATAAGTGCACTGTAAATGCCTTCTATATGTGTATTCTGTTTGTTATGGTTCAACTATTTGTTCGAATAAAGACACACACTCAGTGAGTCAGTGAGTAAGTCAGTAAGTTAGTCAGTCATATCAATGAATCAATCAACCAACCAATCGAGCAATCAACTAAAGAGAGCGACTCACTAAGCTCAAGAGTTTTGTCACTCTTGAGGCCCTCGTATTCAAGAATATACAGAGATAAAACATATTGAATTCTAGTACTAAATGCATCTTACGTTTTCTCTCCTTGAGAACTCGTCTCCGATTGCATCGACTCTTCGAGCTCTAAAGCCAGCGAATCCTGAAAGATAGAACAAACAAATTACCTTCTTTGTTCTTGTAATATTGAAAAGAAATATCAATTTCTCAATTAAATAACAGTGAGTCAAAACCTTCCAACATAGCTAGTATTACATCAAACGTAACTACAAACAATGTTAATAAAATTAACAGCAAAAAAAGATTATAATAATGATCCAAAGTTTAATCCTAATTATAATGGCAAGACGCAGACAGAGAAACGAGTTTGCCGTGCTATTGGCCGTTTCTCTGGAGATTTCCCTGCCACGATCGTAAATAAAAGAGACAGCTTCTGAAATCCAAACAGTCTAGCTCCTTTCACGAACAATTGCAACCAAAACATTCAGCGCACCATGGCAGATTGGCAGCAGCGAAGAGCAAGCAAAAATTGAAATCAACATGAAAAAGTCAAGGCAAATAATTCTATTTGTGACAACATTTCCGTGTCTGCTTGAGTTACTCTCAAGTGTTTTCTTACATTCTTTACAGTTTTGAGACTAGCGTAGCCGTACAGTACGTCAAAAAACTATTTGCTGGGAAATTTCTCGCGAAATCTGTCGCTCTGAAAATTCTGACCAAGCTATTAAAATATTTTCCTAAAATCTAAACACTTAAAATCACAAACCTGGTAAAATCCTGACGAGCTACCAGCTGAATGCCAAGACGGATAATCGCAAACTCTAGCAAGAGAAAAGTAAAAACTGTAACTTCACAATTCTGTCAATGACAAGCTTGTCGAATTCAAAACATTTCAACGAAGTACACAATGGCCGATGCCATAATAATCACATTACAAGATTTCGCCGCAATGTACTTATTATTTTATCCAGGTAAAAGAAATATTTACACATTTCTAAGTCTATTATTTAAAGTAAACTATAGCATGCTAACAGTTTTAAAACTAAAACCCCAGGAAAAAGTTACAAATAAAATGTTGTCCTATTTTGAAGCATAGTCTTACATTGCGACAGACACTTTGAAAAATATCAGCCAAGATAACGCGGCTACGCTAGCTACAAATTAACGCAAACAGGAAAACGGAAGAACTAAACTTACTCGACTTTGTTTTTCAGTGTCTTCACTTCAAACTGTTGAAACAGAAAAAAGCCAACAATGACGGCGAAATACATCAACACAGACCAGATTTCAACAGCAGCGAGGCAATATGAAATAAATCTGCGCTATAACGTACCTGATTCTCTTGAAGCATCTCAAAGCATTCGCTAAACTTGCGCTGTAATTCCATAATCTAAAACAGAAAACAAAATAACATTATTCCTATTTTGCGGTGGCAAAAGTTGTAAAGAAACATCGTACTGTGCATCGTGCAGAGTTTGTGCGAACCGGCAGCTCAGTCAAAACCCTGGATCGAACAATGTAAACCCTGGCTGCACATTTGGCGCGCTTTTCAGATTAAATTTCGACGTTAAAAGCCCTGCATGGAACAATGCGAATCCTGGCTGCACATTTGGCGCGCTTTTCCAGTTTAGAATTCAACTAGAAGAAGGAAAAGGATGCTCTTGAATTCTTTTTCATTTGTGAATAAAAATGTGGCAGCTGCCGAAACAAACACGGAGACGTATAGTCTGACGCACATTTCGCTTTCATCCCGGCAAAACACGAAGAAAAAAAACAGCATTTTCGTCTGTCTCCTTTTGACTGGGCATCAAATACAGGATTTCCTATAGATTATATTAAACATCGCGAATCGAATGAGAAGAGAGCTACATGAATCAGTGGCAAAAATCCTTATGTATTTGTAAGAAGCAATCAAGGATCAAGGAAGTTGTGCTTGTATCTAGAACTGATCATGAGTCTTGAATCTATCTACAGACAAAACGCAAACATGTCAACATTGAGCAAAAATAAAACAGCAAAAATGGAAAACCATGGACCTAGGAACATCATTATTTCTTTCTTTAAAAGTATCGCAAAGATGAGAGTTGGTTTGGTTGAAAACGGAGTCTAATTATGTCACAAGAAGGCCATTCAAATAAAGTTGCGAAAACCACGTCCTTATAGACAAAACGCAAAAAGATGACAGAGGAGACAGTCTAACCTGACGATTTCATCGCAAACTTAATTAGCCTAGCCATCCAATGTAAATAACAAGAATGTCTAACCTGCGACTTGAGGCATTGCTGGTCGTGTTGAGAAATCTCTAATTGCTGTTGAAGCTCGCCGTTCTCGTAGCTCAACTGCAAGGAGAAGAACAATTACAGAGTAACCCCGTTTAATATCACAACCCGCTTTATCACTTCAGTTTGAGATCCAAGCTCTGTCAGAATCGATACATCTGAATAGTTTTAACACAATAATAAAACGTGAAAACTTTTCGTTGATCTAACAAACCATAAATTGTGTGGAACTTCAAATTAAATTGAAAAAATAGACCATTACCTCTTTATGTTTCTTTTGCAGTTCAACAACAGTCGTAATCAGATGTGTGATTTCATCCTGGAAACGCACAACAAATATTATCTTACTCATCAGTGCAAAAAACAACAACTTGTGGGCCGAAGGAGAAATATTTCCACTGCGCATGCCCAGAAAGACAATGTGTGTGACTTTACTTTGAAAATCCATCAAGTTACAATAACTTTCTTTCATGGAGCAGAAAGTGTGTTGGGAGACAGCGTATGTGCCATGTTAAACTTCAAAATGTCTCGTTGCGTAACATGGATAGCCGAATAAGCCATTAGCTTGTTATCATTAAGGTCTTACAGACATAGAAACTACAGAATAGTCACAGTGAATAGATGGTTGGGGCAAGAGTTGAACCAGGGACGTCTGTTTTGTCCCCAGACATTCAAACCACTAAAAGACACCGACAACACTTGCGAGATTTCTCCCAATTGCCTGCGGATATCCCTCGTAAAGTGGTCGAGCGATTGCGACATTCGATACATTGGAATCTGTTTTGCTATAGAAAAAAATCCCGAAACATTTTCGCGTGTGGTCCTCTGGACTCACATTTTCGCGTGAGTTTACAGCGTCCCAATCCCCAACTAAACTAGTCTACAAACAGAATGTTACTTTCAGTTTGCTTTGGCACGGTTGTACCTGTCCCCCCTTCACAATTTTATTCCTTGCACAGCTCCCAACTGCCTAAGGTTCCAGATCAACTGGATCAACTTCACGTGAAATCGAATTAGCATTTCCAGTCTGAGAAACGAATTCATATCATAATGCGAGCTGTAAAAACAGATCACGTTAAAATAAGACCTACTTGTTGTTGAACATTGTCTTCGAATTTCATGGCAATCTCATCAGTCAAGTTCGTTATTTGCTGCTTTGCCTCCGCTGTTGACATTAAATACAAGAAAACGTCAATACGAACGTTCATCGTTGTTTTAAACTAATAGAAAAATTGCAAGAGAATCGCAGTGAGATGAGCTCAGCATATTTGTATTAGTGGAATCCGAATTTAATCCGATTGAAGTGAATATCCAATCAAGCAGACACCATGTTCAATGCAAGATGCAAATTACCTGTTGTTAAAAGAAATCCGATAATCCGAAAGATCAAATTAACCGGAATCAGATTAATCGAATGATTTCACGGCTTGACTTTCAGTTGTAGCCTTGAAATATTATGATATAATATTATCATCAAGGATAGGAACGATACATTTTATCTGTACTCTGAGTAAGAGTAAAAGTAAGCAGCTTCAAAACTACTCTGAGTAAGAGTAAGAGTAAATCAACTTGAAACTACTCTGAGTAAAAGTAAAAGTACACCTAATAAAATGTTACTCAGAGTAAGAGTAAAAGTAAAAGTGAAAATGTTGTATTCAAAGGAACAAAACGTGTAATGGTCTTCAACAGCAGTAGGTAAAATCTATCGTCAGTCTCATGCTA
>OFHS01006498.1:0-10016 GCA_900245855.1 Calvadosia cruxmelitensis | reverse complement strand
GTGAATATATTTTCCACGTAAAGACTTTCATTGTAATAACTTTCAACGTTAAGACTTTCATCGTAAAAACATTGAGCTTAAAGACTTTCCTTGCTAAAACATTCTTCGTAAAGACATTCATCGTAAAAACTTTCAGCGTTAAAGCGAATGACCCATGGTATCATGTGGTATGTACACACTAAAGATGCTTTTCAAGTTCAAGGTCGCAAGACCATTATTGGAAAATATTTACAATTGAAGCGGAGAGATTATATAACATACTAATAATACTACAAAATCATAAGACCATACATTTAGTAGAAAGGCTACTTTTTCCTATTTCGTAATCTAAATGATTTATTTAGATAACATACAAGATAGTTTTAGAGTTGTATACAAAATTAATAGTTAAACAGTCTCGTTGATGCTCCTAGAAATGTTACATACTGCAACAAAACTTAGAAATATTCTGCTCAATATTAACATAACATTGTCTACGGTATTCTTAATTAAAATTGCAGAAAAATAGGAAATGAGTCTCATTTTTATCTCTCCTCTGTCAAAGTACAAACACAGTCGCTTCTTGAGTAACTGTCCTTTGTATGTCCTCGTTTCAATCCTGATCTTTCAAATACAGATACGTACATGATGACGATGACGATGATAATGAATTAACGATGATGATGCTAATTTTTATTCAAGCTTGCATTAAACTGTTATTATATATCTTGACAAATAAAACATTACATAACAAACTGATTACAAGAAATCTTATAATAATTTGATATGCAAAGAAAAAGAAAATGATCACTTTCTTGTGAGCATGCGCATGATACTATTGATTCTACTGTGTAGTTTGCCTACTTAGCATGGTCTTTTACGAAAGCTAATCATTCAATGCAAGTGCAGAGGAAGCAAAGCATGGTCGTAAAAGCTGCAAATGTTGAGATATAAAACTGTCAAAATAATTTGCTCATCAAAACGTGACCTCCTCTGGAAGTGAAGTTATTTCCAGATCCTTTATCGAGCCATAGGTTACAGTACTGGAGATCACATTATGATACCTAAGGGAAGAAAAGTCATTGACTTATCGAATTAAGCTGGACTGGATTGGATCAAGATGGATTGGATTGGAGTGTAGTAGGTTGGATAGGATTGTTTTGGAGTGGAATGGATTGGGTTGGATTGGATTGGAGTGGAGTGGATTCTGGTTGAATTGATTTGGATTGAATTGTATTAGGTTAGATTGTATTGGATTAAGATGGATTGGATTGGATTAAGTTGAATTGTATTGAGTTGGATTGGATTGGATTTGGTTGGATTGGGTTGTATTACGTTGTATTACGTTGGATTGGATTGGATTGAGTTGGATTGGGTTGGATTAGGATTCGATTGACAACATACCATCTGATCAGCATCTTTCTTATTGTTAAAACCAAGTGCAATCCATTGATGTGTTTTGGTCATCATTTGGATTTGGACAACTGAATTATTGCGCTTATACGTTATCAGAAGGCTACAATCGGTCTTGCAATCCTTCGGCTTCCTGATGCATGAAAAATCAATGCCACATCTTGCTCCACTCAACTCCTGAGGCTAAACGGATAAAGAGAATAAAACGATTTCAATTCGATCAAAGTCGATTAATCCTAAATATACATGTAAAACATCATCAATAACAGCTAATTCATTTTAACGATACATTTTACAAAATATATGAAACAACTGATAAGTAGGTTTTTGCTTGTTTCATTGTATAGCCGTCCTTCGTACAGTATTATTGTTTGTGTCCGTAATTGGGAATGCATTGTCACATTGTTAAACCGTAACTATAAATATGTATCTGTAAACCGTTCCCCTTCTCTTGCCTGAAGATGACATGTTGAAAATATGTCGAAACGTTGCAACACACTGTGTTTTTTTAACGATACATTTTACAAAATATATGAAACAAGTTCTATATAGAATTTAATGTAACAGTCACTTTCAGAGTAATTAAATTAGATACTAAGATAAAATGAAAGACTAAGAAAGTCCCTTTCCAGACACTTAATTAGTTACTTAATCGAATATACTTCGTCTTAGATAATACTAAGTTAAAAGGATATTAACCTTATATAGTAAATATGCGAATACCCTATCGGGATATTAAAAGAAATGGGTCCAAATGATCATCATTAATTAGTACTAATTGTTCACAATTATTGTTCTCTTTTAATTTTTAAACTGTTCTTGGATGTCAAATCTTGTCCATATTATCTCAAAATCAGGTGCCTTTAAGTAATGCGAGCTTAGTTCAGACTTGCAATACTATATTTTTGACGACATATTCCACCGAGCCACTATCGCAAACCAAATGCCCTTCGCTGCCGTCGATACGATAAGTTGAAAAAGTAATCACTGTAGCTGACTAATAGTATCACACAGAATAGAGAATCTATAACAGAAGCCAATTACAGTTGAGTACGAGATTTAACAGACTGCTAATCAGCGTAGGTTATACTAAAGCTTTCTTAATTATCGAAAAACGAATGAAATACATGATGATTAGCTAATTGCCAGTCTAGATTCGATTAGGGCTTTTCGAATATTACTACACTGGAATTTGACAAGGCGACAAGAAAGTTCTTGTTGGTCTTCGCTATTTCGCTTTCGCTGTAACAAGCGATAATGCAACAGAAAACGCTGTCTCAGCGAATAACTAAGAATTCCATCGAAAGAGTGTAGCAACTGTCCCAAAGACGTCATACTGCCGATGTAAACGAGCTAACAAGGTTTATTTTCGGCCTGTCGAATAGTGATCGCCTCGCTCATTCAGAAATGTAACTTTCATTCAAACAAGGCATTTAAGCTTTCGATGGCACAAGAAGTTCTCTTGCCCATGGAAACTGATGCGATGACGTAATTTTGGGAACGGTCATTGAAGTGCAAATTGTTACGACCAATTAAATGAATTATTACAGGGTAATAGAACCTCTTATCGTTACGATTCCATGTATACTAAATTTTAATATTAAAATTATTACCATATTTGGAGGTGCAGTAGTTGGGACAGTTGGCTCATTAACTATGGTCTTTGTGACATTAACTTCGTGAACCACTTTGTTGTTTTGACCGTGATACATAATTGTTTCTTGACCTGTCAACAAAAGAAGAACATCAAAGAAGGGATAATGCTGTAAAAATCAAATTCAATCACCAAATACTTGTGCAATGTTAAAAAATTAATTACATGCCGCTATGTACAATGCTCCGGGGTATGTCCTTGAGAGGCAGGGCCTGCGAAGCTGACTAAAGAACCAAACCCACTCATGAAAAGAAAAGAGGAGCAAGTTGCGCGTTGCGATGGACATAGCAACGGATCAAGCGCTATTACAATGCATGAAGGAATACAAATGTTTTAGGCGCGTGATTTTGAGCTGAAATCGACAATTTTGACAACCACAACAATCCTTAAAATTGACAATCATTAACAAGAGTAGGGCTGAATGCGTTTCAAACAAAGCCATTTTCCTGGTGTCATCATGTGGCAGAAGTCAATTAGCGTGAATTAATATTAATCCCAAAATGCATTAAGACTGCATTTTGTCAATGGACCAAGCGCAGTCCCAATGCATGACGGGATACATTTGTTTTTAGGCATGTGGCTTTGAGCTGAAATCGACACTTTTGACAGCCCAGAACAGTCCTTAAAACTAACCATCATTGAAAAGAGTACGGCTGAATGTTCTTCAAACAAAGCATTTTCCTGGTGTCTTCATCTTTGGCAGAGGTCAACTCAGTAATATTATACCGACATGGCGGATTGACCCGAGCTCCTCCATGCACATTGATAACTTTCTCCGGCCGGCAACATTGACAGTCCCATAAGCGTGAGCGAACGCGAGTATAATTCTTAAGAACTGTTGATTTCAAGTACTGTAGGGAGGAAAAGTGTGGCATACCAAGCGCGTCCTCACACCACTAGCTACACGAAACTCGTATGTGTGTTAGGGCTGGTGGGACTGGGGCTGAAATATGTGCGCCCATCAAAGTTATTCACCTGAATCAAGACCACCCCAAGCCATAATCAATAGCCTCTTCTCGTTGGTATTCAATGAATGAAATGCATCATTTCCAGCAAAGGGAATAGTAAACCTGAAATCAAACATCAAGGTGTGTAATAAAATACTTATACGGTTAGTTTGTATAGAAGAAGCTGAAGATTAATCGTATCAGACGAAACTTACTCGCAAATCGTAGATCCGTTGTGCATCCGTAAATACGATGACGTAGCACCCGTCGTATTCTTAAATTTGAAGATCAACAGAATCTATTAGAATCAAGTGTGGCAGAGGTCAAGACTAAAGGGGACTGTAGCCGGCTAGCTGTTATCGGGGGATTTCAGCGCTAGCATCGGGAAAAAGTAACCATTGCAGTGAAGCCTCGTTAATATCACAATGTCCAAATCGTGATATTAAATGCTTGAGTACAAACATAATTGTTTTAGACAGAGCTTGGTTCTTAAGACTGAAGTCATATTAAGTGTGTCTTGATATTAAGTGGGTATAAATAGTTGTTTTAGACAGAGCTTGGTTCTCAAGACTGATGTCATATTAGGCGGGTCGTGATATTAAGAGGAGAAAAACAGTTGATTTAGTTAGAGTGCTTGGATCTTACGCTGAAGTGATATTTAGCGGATTCTGGTCTTGACCGTGGTGACATTAATGGGCTACGTTGTAATTATAAGTCGAATAGTACTGCACAGGAGTGTAAAATATATACGATTAATTAATCGATTATACAATTCTTATCATAATAGAGATGTAGAATGAAACTCTCACTGATTAATAATATGTTAGGATCCCTTTATTTGTTATTTATATTTACATCTTGTTTGACACTGCAAAAAATATGGTTTATATTTTAAGAACAAAACTTCTCATTTCTATTATTCTTAAATCAAGCAAAAAAATACTTGTCCACACTGTAAGCGAAAAATTACTAAGCCAAGTATGAATACTGCCATTGTTCTCCCACAGACCAAGTCTTGTTCCAAGAAATCTGATACTTAAAACAAGAAATAAATTCTTGTCTAGGAAATTTTTTTCAGTGGACTAGGTGAATACAGATCTAAACGACTTAAATAGAACTATTCGATGAACCATAAAAGACACTGGAACATCAGCAAACCCTTCTGAGTATCGAGGAAGGCTGCTATGGGGGGATTTCTCATGCAACCTTCTAAAAATGTAAAGAAAACAACAACCCTGACGAGGATAATGTAATCTTCTAGTACCACTATATCAAACATAACAAATAGTATGAAAGGCAACGTTTCTTTATCATCAACCGACCCGTTCACTTACCATGGCTACCATATCAGGCAAGTCATGCGTCGTAGCATTGAACACTTCAATCTTAACAGAAGACCCAACATGTTTGCAAATGACACCACGAGATCCAATCTATGGAAACACAAGTCAGTTAATCAATACTCTGCTCATATTTATTTATAATCCAATACACATATCAGTGATGAGAAGTATGTTTGTATTAGAGATGCGACGAAGTCCAGTATTAGAAATTTTCGATTTCGATTTCTATTTCGAATTTCAAATGCTAAAATTCGGAAAACTAATTTGAAATTTCTTGATTTCCTTCGAGAGAACAGTTCTTGGAGAGACAACACTCTATAGGCAACTGAAGCCACTTTTATGACGCGCTTGTTCTTTTTCCTTGAAATTTCCCAATTGCTTAAGCCTACACGGCAGCAGAAAACTATCGGAGCCTTGTTTTGGCGTTGGATTGACAAAGAAAATCTGAAGTTCTGTATTAAATAAAAGATAATTAGCAAAGCCCATATTTCAACTTTGCTTTTGATTTCGAACTATAGAACCGAAATGTGGGAAAGCCGATTTTAATTTCAAACTTCGTCCCATCCCTAGTAAGCATGTATGTAGTGGCTGACGCGCGGTCTGTGTGAACTCAATGTCGTCATTTTGTAGTCACGTGATAGTAAGAATATGTAGCTGTGTCTCCTTGTAATTATCCTCTTTGCTGTCTGTACTTCGTCGTGTCAACAACTCCGTCTGTCCTCTTATCTACGCTGTGTCTCACGACATAGAGCTCTGGCACCAACGACCATATGTACTCCTTGGAACTCTGCCATCTCTCCCTGTCGTGGGACCAGCAACGTGTATCTCAAATATATATCTTGTGGAATGTCAAAGCTTCAGTTCTCGTCTTTCGTCTTCCACATGTATTTGTTTAGAAAACTCGTATTCTATTGTGCAATTGCATAGTAGAGCATGCAACAGTTACCATTAAAGGTACGTTTTACTTACGTTTTATGTAGGTATATAACAATTTACTTACGTGTTGCTTAAGGTTTACGTTTTACATATATATGTATGTTTATTTGTCAAAAATCAGGGCTACCAAAACAAGAGAAGAATTGCTTAACTTGTAATTTAAGAGATGACAAGATCAAAAGAAGACAAGATAAGGATTTATTATTAACATATCATACATGCTAGAAAAGTGGTTTATTTGAAATGTAATATGAATTGGCATCGGGTTCTAAAGATGAAACGCGATCTCTTACTGTGTTTCCATGAAGCGCAATAGCTGTGTCGCTACGCTCGTCGCCTCATGGAAATAGACGTTAGTTGGCTTTTAATGGCTTCCAACTGAAGTCCTAGGCTGTAGCGACACAGTAAAGCGACACGGCTGTTGCACATCATGGGAACAGCAAACGTTGCGCTTTTCCCATGGCGACCTCACCCTCAAGAAGCTGAGCCTCATGCACAAACAGGTTCGCACGAATTTGAAGAGGAGCACTCAGTAACATCTGATTCAGTAGATGCAACATCGATGCAAAAGACAGAAACCAAACAAAAACAATACATAGGACCGCTTTTTAACACATGAAACAATTTGGGATAAAGGTGAGGTTGATGGGTTCCTGTAACGAGGCATGTAACCAGATCTCACACTTGTCTAGCGCCTCATGGAAACAATAACGCTTGTCACCATAGCCGTGTCGACACGGCTGTAGTGATACGGCTGTTGTGCTTCATGGAAACACAATATCTGTTTGGGAACAATACTCCTTGTTGACTCCGTGTGGAGATATTTAGTTTGCACATCTTATTAATAGATTAGTAGACAAAGTAGTAGTTATATCAGTTATATCATAGTTTATAGTTTCAAGTTCGGACAGCGTCATTTTTATTGAGTATTTTGTAGATAACATTGCAGTAGTAAATTTGCAGATCAGAAGTTTAACAGTATAATTTATAATTATTAATAAGAATAAACAATAATTGATAGGATGATCTCCAGCAAGGGAATAGCCCGTTCCTCCTCCTGCGAATCGTGTTAACACAGAACCATTTAAGATTGTTATACAATTGTAAATCGAAACAATCAAATTCCCTACGTAGCACATCTAAAAGTAGAAGCTCTAATAGCTGACTAACGGTGCTGCAGCAAACAAAGCTACTGATAATTAAGAAATTCAAGAAGAACAAATAGTTTGGCAAGTAATTAAATTAAAAGTACGTGATAAAAAAAGTAAATAACTAAATAAGTAAGCAATTAGGGTAAATAAAGTAAGTAAGAAAACGAAATTAGTCCGTTAGTATGATTCTAAGTACCAATGGTTCTAAGGAATCCAAATTATTAATTTGTAATGCATGCTCAGCATATTGTATCTTACCATTGGACTAGTGACGTCTTTATTGAATCCGACACCGACCCAATCGGCATCTCTCACACTCATCTTGATGTTGACATTAGCATCATCGTTTTTGTACATGACAAGATGACTGCATGACGCACTTGACATGCAACCAGCTGGTGACCTCGTACAGCCATATGTTGTACCGCATTCAGCTGCATTTAACTGAAATGGAAAATACAGATGACCTGCACTAGGACAAAACTATATGAAAACATGTAATTGTGTTAAGCATCTAACCAATCTAATTACCAGGTCACTTTGATCGATATACTTCATACGCTTAGGATATGTTGGTTTGGACTACAGTACAAGGTTCGACTCCACACCCCACCGACATGTAAATTCATAGAATATTTTCTTTTTACGAGGTCTGATTGCCGACCGACGCAAGGGACACAAACTACTGGCTTATTGATACAATCACTTACGACATGTTTCCTCACAGAAGGTGAATAACTCTTTCTTTCTGTTGAAAACTAGTTAATACCAAAGCACAGTGCAAACCTGTCTCCTTCTTCAAAGTTATTGTAATAGTATGATCATTGCGGTCTCTCAGATATTAGTAAGTTTACTTCGGTCACGTTTGTAATGAAACCAGACTATTACCTTGTTTAAATGCATTTAGCCACACCCTTTTTGTACGATTGTAAATTTCATCCATGGCTGTCAAATTTGTTGATTTCTGTTTAAAACTACTTGCCTGGTAGTTTGTAGTGACCCGAGTAATGCGCACAACCAGACTGAGTGCTGCAGATTCATGAACTAATATATTTCACAAGAGCACAAGATTACAGCACAAACGATCACGTGACATATACGATTACGAGGTAGCCAATCAGGGCACTACAGTAGTTCGTGCTTCCAGGACTACACTTCGTCAATTGGCCAAGTGCAGTCCTGATGCATGTTGGGATTTAAGGTACTACAGTCACGTGTTTGTGAGCTGAAATCGACAATTTTGACAGCCAAGAACAATCCTTGAAATAGACCATGATAGAAAGGAGTACGGTTGAATGCACTTCAAGCAAAGCCATGTTGTGGGGTCATCAGAAGGCAACTAGCATGAATCCCACAATGCATTGAGATTGCACTTGGTTAAATGGGAATAATTATGGCCTCTATTGTTAAGTTTGTCAGCAATGGTGGTAATCTTCTCTGCATTTGTTGTCCTAGCTGGCTACTGTCATACTGCAATAATTTCATTTTACAAAACATAATACATATTAGTGGCATGTACCTAGACAAGTGCATATTGAAATATAAACATCAGGCCACATTAAGTGCAGTGTTGTAGAAGTTCCTCCTTTTATGTAAATAGCCATACTGATAAACGAGTACTCACAGGACTGATTACGTGGGTTAAGAATAGGGGTTGTTGTTTGACAATGATTATTAATGAAACTTACGTCAGCTGGTCTGGCACTGATCATTGGAAATAATACTTGTTGATAGGTGTATTTGCCAAATCCGTGGTAAGCGATTGCATATTCGCCTGAAATTCCAGAAGAAACAAGACGTGGATAAAATTTAGTTATGACATATGCTCACAAAGGTCACCATTTAACGGTTCCTTCACATCAACAAACTCGCTGCATGGAATACAATCAAGGTGTTTTTTAGGTTCACTTTCAGATATTTTTATGGAGTAATTGGTAGATAGCTCTATAGACAAGTTCTATCGTAATATAAGGTTGAAATTGAAAATACCTGGCATTTGCAAACTCACCTCCTCCCAGCATCAATTTGTACACAGAGTTGTCCCATGGTGGAACGCCCATCCCGAACATTTTGTGACAGAAAAGTCATTGTATAAATTTAGACGGCTATTGAAGAACACAGATCTTTCTACCAATTGCCTTGTATATAGATAAAATGCCGCTAGCTGGCTTCAGCGCTGTCAAATAAGTGACTGTACTTGTATTTATGCTTTACGTAAGTGGAAATGCAAATTTCCCTGGATTTGCCTGTTCTTAACTTCTTAGAACAAATAAACATACATACATACATACATACATAGTGATAGATATATATTTGCCAATTACCCAACTTGTAGGTGTCTAGCAAAGATCTAAATACAATTGCAATGGTCGACAGATTATACATTTTTAAGATGGTTGTCTAATTTTAAAACAGTCTTCAATGTATCTTCCAACGAAATTTAATTTGGTCAAGTCACCAAGTTCCAAAGTATCTTGTAGAAATTCTAAATCAAAGATGTCACAATCCTTGAGCTTTTCTTTCAGTTCCTCTCTGGCTTTTTCATTGGCAGTGCAGTAAAACAGGAAATGTTCTTCATCTTCAACTGAGTCAC
>OFHS01006497.1:0-10017 GCA_900245855.1 Calvadosia cruxmelitensis | reverse complement strand
CTATAGAAATCAACCAAGACAGAATGGCCACCTGTCTATAAAGGCCATTCTTCATAACCCCCAAATGACACTTTCTATAGAAATCAACCTGGACAGAAAGGCCACCTGTCCATAAAGGCCAGTTTCCTCGGTCCCAAACGTGACCATTATAGACAGGTTTCACTGTTTCACAGTCTAACTTTGCTAATAACACTACTGTTTAGTTGCTTCAGACAGAGTTTGGTTCTCAAAGTGAAGTCATGTTAAGCGGGTCGTGAAATTGACTGAGGTAATATTACCGGGCTACATTGTATTTCAAAACATTTGTTTCTTTGTATGTGTATTTGTTCAAAACCCGGCATCTGCTACTCAATAGCAAGTACAGATTTGATTAGCCCTTGGAAATATCAACGCTCTGGTTGTGCATGGTATTCAGAACACAATGCACAAAGCAGAAACCTCAGACTACAGTGAAACCTGTCTATAACGGTCACCTCTGGGACCTGAGAAAACTGGCCTTTTTAGACAGGTGGCCTTTCTGTTCAGGTTAATTTCTATAGAAAGTATCATTTTGTGGATATGAATAGTGGCCTTTACACACAGGTGGCCGCTAATACAGGTTTGACTACTCAATATTGCTAATCGAATACTTTAACCTAATTAATATTACGACCCTTTTTCTCACACCTTCAGTGATATTAACCCTTCTCCTGCTATTGACGTGTATACACCTTTTCGAAACAATTCAAAAGTAGCAGCATCTAACCAATCACATAGTTAGTCCCTAGCAAATCAACCAATCAGTAATCGATAAAGCGACTTCAAGTCTTCATTTAACTAGTTCTATGAGCAGGACAAGGGTTAAGCGACTTGTGATATAAATTGAGGTAATTAAAGGGCTACGAATCAGCAGTGAAATACTGTACTACTATAATAGACCTATATAAAAATCATTTGCCGATAAAGACTACTTTACATGCAGGTCTAGCTGTATTTACAGTACCTATAACTAGCAACATAGCAGTCCGAAACTCACCTCTTGATCAAGACCTTTTGGTGAGATCTTTGCTAAGATTGTTTCAAATATTTCTTCAAGTTGCTACAAAAACAAAACATAGTCCAATAGGAAGGAAAAACCTTTCAACTACTGTATATACCCATATCTAAGCCGAATGTTTTCTAACACCGAATTATTTGTCTTAAAATGCCATCTCAGCTTATAAAAAAGTGTTGCTTTAAAAGTATGTTAAATGCACTAAAACGGCAGGTTTGAGGGGAAAACTGGGTCGGTTTATGCACAGTAATATATAGTAAAACATTAAGAAAATAAATCATTCCATAAGTCATTATGTCTTTTTCCTGATTTGTTACATTTTTCACATTAATCCCCTTGTGTGAACATGCGAAAGGACATTTAGATTTTGGATGCAATCAAAGCATAGGCAACAATAGCCCTTTTTACCAGCAATAGGAGAAAAGCAAAAAACAGATGAAGTGAAAAGTTTTCTTGTTCGATTCATGAGATGAGTATGGCAACTTCCCCCATTAGAAAAGATAAAAGCAAATGATACTACAGTCAAACCTGTATTAGCAACAACCCCTATAGAGCAGCCACCTGTGTATAAAGGTCACTCTTCATAATCCCAAAATGACACTTTCTATAGAAATCAACCTGGACAGAAAGGTCATCTGTCTACAAATGTCATTCTCCTCAGGTTCCGAAAGTGACCATTATAGACAGGTTTCACTGTACTATAGAATACCTAATTCGCTGCAACAAGCTGGCAAAAATGGAATCTAACCACACTGCGTCTTGATTAAATAGCAGAACAATAGCCAAAACTGAGAACTGATTGTTGGCAAATCACTTTGAACAGAATCGATCACATTTTGCCTTTGTATAAAAACACAATGACGTGGTATAGGCTTACGTTACCACAGTTGCATCTAAATAGCAACAAAAAGGGTCAATATTCAGCAAAATACTCACTTGGAAATTTGACTTGAGCAATAGATAAGAAAAGGCCTTTCTTGTGTGTTCTCTGATGCTCAACTGCGGATTACCAAGACCAGCATACAAAACACTCTCTAGTGGCCTCTTCATTTGAGTTGGTAGAATACAGTTTGCTGACGGAGGACTGCACTGAAATGTACACACAACGATTCTCGAATATCAACACTTACGTGGGGAAATGTGTACACTATGCAGAGCAGAGCTACTGGAATAGACACAGATAATTTAACGTACATCAAAATAAACTGCCATTGATATTTGATAACGCAGTTATGACAAAGACAGCATAAACCGTGTATCGTTTATTATTCCCACTGAGTTGAACCCAATCACGCTAGGGGTCTACTGCTTTCGTTGATTCCCTTGTTTAAAGGGCTACTGCCACCAAAATCGATATTTCACATGTGGGTAGAGCTCGAGGAGAAAATAAGACTGCCAAACAGAAATTTTCCACTGAGACATCGAGCACCAGAGATATCAACCTCTGAATCTCGACTACTGAGAATATTTACTACCAGTAAAAAGGGGGCCGAGGACAGAACCCAGGTCGGAATTGCTAACAAATTAATGACTGAAAAACTTTCTTCTTTCAACTTCAAAAATTTGCGCTGATTTTTCTTTCATTCAGCTTTAAAAATTTAGATTGCCTGATCCAAACATGCAGGATGTAAGGATACACAAAATAAAATCAGGAAAAAAACGAGCCATGCAAGTGTTTTTAGCTTTTCCAGCGTCTCCGTACATCCCAAGTGTGTAGATCAGACAATCCAAATACACTTGAGATTTTATAAAATGTTAGATCACATTTCTGATTCAAGAGCGATTCTTCCAAAAACCTTAAACCTTTTCATTATAAGGTTTGCTTTTAAGAGATCCTCTTTGTTTAATGTTCAATCCCGAAGGACATACAAAAACTTGTCAGCCGTGAAACAACGGCAGCAGCATATGCTTTGTCTCGAGTTTCAATCATGCTTTCAAATCAACCAGATTATGAGAAATTATCCAAACATTTATAAAGTAAATTGAGTCCGCTGAGCCTTCAGGAGACAATGGGAAGGAGGTCTCTTTACACATGTGGTCACATAAGACAGGTTGGGAATACCTTTGTCTGCTTTGAGGTGTCGCACCATGCGAATACTTGGAGGAAAGCAGTCAGACCTAGTATAGCAAACAGATAAAGAGGGTCACTTCAATACACAAATCAAATTGAACAGACAACTAAGCACAAAAGATATGGAATTTCAAGCAATGACAAAACTTGGTGTCGCAGCACTGGGTAGTTTGGTAGGATGGTCTGCGACCACTATGAGCATTCACTTCTGAGGTTGCGGGTTCAAATTGCATTGATGGAAGAATCATTCGTGATACACATGTGATAGAGGTGTTTCATGATCACTTTGCCAATGCAAAGTCAATCCTGAACACAAGTTGATCTTCTTCAACTCAAGTAGACTTTACGTGTGCACAGAAACATGTACTGGTGACATAAGAGTAGAATGCTACAAAACCTTTCATCTTCCACAAAACACAATTTGAGAAACAAAAACATTCGCCATTGCCCCATTGCTGAAGTGCATCAATGAAAGATAAAAAAATCTTAAAAATCTGCAAAATCTGCAACGAGCTGTATACTTCATGTTGTTCTTTCATTAATCAATGCTTTGATCTGTGCAATCATTCTTTTCGTAATGCTTTAATGTTCCTTAAATAGCACAAAACATTATAAGTATTTTCTACACATTAAATATCTAAGAATAACTGCTAGTGTTTTGCAAATCTGCTTTGTAGATTAGGACATCCTAGAACCTACCAAGTATTGTTCCCTCTTGTGCCTGCCAACACAATTTAGGCTGTCTTGCTAACTGAAAGAGAACATGTCGTATGTTATACATAGCAGTACTCTACGACAAATGCAATGGAAGTAGCAACAGCAAGATTTATCTGCTGAAACTGTGGATGATATGCGTCACGAAATTTCAAACCGCCAGGTCAAATTTCAGTGCAGCCTGTGGCCATGCTCTTGTGTTACAATGCGGCAGCATAGATGCTACGAGACCAATTTTCATTGGTCTATTAGGTGACAGGCTTACCTGCACAAGTGCACATGAAAACAATTATCATGACTATTACTCACCGAAATCAAGGATCCAAACAACTGGTCGATGTGATGGGGTGCAAGATGGCGTAATAAGGTTGTGAGATGAGTGACACAGCTACGCCTTATGGCTGACCATACATCTTGAAGACCAGTCAGCACAATGTCCTAGAGCAGAAAAACTAAATGCTAAGAAATTGTGGTGGAAATAACACAGCTACATTCATCATCATCATCATCATCAATCAATTTATTTATTTCTCGTATTCAATAGAAATACATGCATGTAACCAGTTGCCAATAAATGGCACGTTTTACAGAATGACAAGTCCTAGGATTTACAATAAAAAAGATTAAAAAATAGCTTAAACAATTATATAAGATCTATTTTAAAAAGGCATGCGTTAAAATAGGGTATAAAAACGAGACAGAGAGACACATTATAAAGGCCGCAGTAAAAAATAGTATTGGTCTACCGTCGCTTTGATCGATTACTGCAGTCAGGTTGACACCATTGACTCTCTTTTTAAAAGCTCTCTTGCTGCTGCTGGCATTCATCAGCATCTTCGTCATTTATTGTGATACCCAATAAGCCATTGGCTTTTTTCATGGGGCACACGCATAATACAACAGGGGAAAGTTACATACAGTGTAACCCCGTTAATATCACCTTGGTTAAAATCATGACCCACTTCATATCACTTCAGTTTGAGAACCAAGCTATGTCTGAATCATCTATTTGTGCCCGATTAATATCATGTCCCGCTTATTATCACGACTTTGGCTGGAAAACTATAATGATATTAACGAGGTTGCACTGTACTGTATAAGCATGTTACAAGGAAATGGATTTAAAATTGATAATATGCAGGAAATATTTGCAACAAAACAATAGTCCATAGAAGTTTGAATGACACAACAAGAACAATAGACCACGTGTAAACCATGCAACAGAGACCAATCACGACGAGCAAAGCATTCCTTTGAAGGCAAACTGTTTTGATTCTGTCGCTGCTTATGTCAATATAGAACGTCAAAATCGAGGTTAGATTTAAAAACGTAAATTAAGTATTTACCCTTGAATTTACCGATCTGGCACTCGCGCCTGTACTCGTCGATACAAATTTTGCACTCGCACTGGCAAAAGTCACACTCGCCATTCGTACTCGTACTTGCAAGCCAGGCACTCGTACTCGTACTTGGGGATTTTCTCAAAAGGAACAAGTCTATTCATTCAGCAATACTAAGACTATGTTACTATCACAGTCTTCCAAACAGACTCAAAAGTGTTGCCCGTACTGTGTATACGTTGTGACGGATAAATGAAAATTGTGGATTTGGCAAAGAACCCACGGCAACGATTACCAGAATAATTATGTTGCATTTCTCAATCAATTTTTCATGTTGCTTTTTCCAAGAATTGAAATTGGCTAGTGTCTGTTTAGTTTAACTGGACTTATTGATAGCAACTGACAATTACAATTTGGATGGTGAATGAGTAGAGAAAATGCTCCTAATCAACAATGTGAATCAATAGCTACTCATTGCAAGACAATTTATGGAAGAGAGGTGTGACGTAACCGGACTTTGGTGTCAACAAACCTTTCAGCTTTACTTGCATGTTTCGATCAACCAGCAGCAAGCTAGACAATGAAGGTGGTAACGACAATGCAAGAACAGAAACCAGAGTTGTTTAAGCAATAATAGTTATACTAAACTAACAGCTGATTCTCTCACCTCGACAATGTCAAATTGATCATTTGTAAATGAGTCCTGATTTGTTGCTAATACTAAAAGCCAATCCATGCAATGAGCAAGCATTTGACTTCGCACAACAGGAAGAGAAGTGGCTAAGTGAACAAAAACAACAAAACAGAATAATTTTAAATTATCCATTGAACTTAATATTGCAAAAGTCTATAACAAGAAATCTCCAAGTTAAAAATGATTGGACATTTAGATTTCTACATGTTCAATCAGAAGTAAACAAAGTGCTACTGCCACAAAATTCTATACTTCCCATGTACCGGTAAGTAGAGCTCGAAGAGAAAGTTTAATTGGTAAAATTAATTTTTGCATTGAGATATCGACATCCGAACATCGACTTCTGAGAATATTTACTACCAGCAAATAGAGGGAGGAGGTCAGAGGTCGAAGCAGTAGCACTTTAAACCAATTAGATACTTTGACTCTTTTCAACGTGAATGAAACATCTTTAATCAGATACAACATGCAAAGACCTCACCTTTGGTTAGTCCATGTTTATAAGCCTTCAATATATTGACATTTTCTTGGGTGTACATGGAGAACCTACAAGAATCACACCAATTGGAAATCAGTCAACATAAATTTACGTCAATTGGTGATTAGCCCAATACAGTCCGACATGCCTAAGACGTCCCTTACTTGTCCAAATAATAGAATCTACAGTACCTGTCTTTTTATACGGCCACCTGTTTTAAAAGACCAATTTTCAATTGAGATTGCTCAAGACAAAGTCGGCAAAATATACCAATAGGCGATGTATATGATTACAAAAACATAGATAATTAATAATCGAAATCTAGCTTAGATCCAATTTGATGACAACGCATTCGACAGCAATGGAACTCACAACAATGGTTGCATGAAAGGCATGCCCTGAAAATTTTAGCATCCTCTTGCTAATTATTTTACTGACTGGTAGAACTAAGCCATCGCCATAGAGAAACATATTGCATACTCGAGGTGTCCAATCTACATTGTGCCTAATGTGCAGAAGACAAACAAAGCAGCCATCCAGACGATCAAGAATCTCTTGGTTAACTGCTGAAGTTTCACAACTATAGAGCATTACCGGTTAAAATACAAACAAAGCAATAACCTGAATGGAGAACACGTCTGTTACGCCGGATTAACCCCTGTCCTGCTCGTAAGACTATTTAAATGAAGACTTGAAGTCGCTTCACCAATTGCTGATTGGTTGCTTGTTAAGGAATAACTATCTGATTGGTTATATGTTGCTACTTTTGACTTGTTTCGAAAACGTGTATACACGTCAATAGCAGGACAAGGGTTAATCTGGCATATAGCTCACTGAAAACTAGTTTTTTTTTGTATTTTGACAATTGACAAGAGATTCTGGTGCAAATCTGGCGTAAAATTTCCAGGTTTACCAGTAAGGCCTATGATGCATCTCATTGGTTTATAAACTTTACAAGGTGTTTCCGTGTTCGGTTGCCCAGTCGCATGGTCGGACTAGGTTTAAGATTGGGAATATGATATGTGGATAAGAAGATTGTTAAGAATAGCGTTAGGGATAAGTTTAGCGGTAGGAAAAGGGTTAGGGTTATAAAAGTTCTGTCCAATGGCGTGTGGATAATGAAGGGGAATCATATACTATCAACTATTCCCAATCAAATTCATGGCAGCAGTCTGGTACAGTGTAACCTCGTTAATATCACCTCGGTTAATATCACGACCCGCTTAATATCATTTTACTTTGAGAACCAAGCTCTGTCTGAATCAACTATTTTAACCCGCTTAATATCACGACCCGCTTATTTTCACGATTTTTGACTGGAAAATCATAGTGATATTAACGAGGTTTCACTGTACTGTATTGTGGATAGCATCACAGTAATCAAATATAAGGTCCGCGGTTCGATTCCTAGAGACGGCATTGTTTTTTCTATTTCTGGGGTTTTCCCACAACTGCAAGGCGATCACATCAAAATTGGTGTCCGGCTGCTGGAAGGCAAAAGACGTCTTAACTTTCTATATATCATATTGGACGGCTCAACTGTAACTGTTTCTTACAGAAGGGACGCATTAATACAAACAGGCCATTACAATAACAAAGAAACTTGACCGCAATGCGCTAACTAAGAAACCTTACCACTTCAACAGCTCGTCCAAGATGGAGTTTAGCCTTCTCTTGCATTTGGAGTCATCTTCGATGCTTAGTGCTCTGGACTTGCGTAGAATGCCACGAAATCCTTCCGAGGAATAGCTTTCAGTCGAGTCTTCATACTCTGACCATCCGAAGCGTCTTTCAAATAGGTAAAATGTAAATTCCGATAAATGAATATCATCAGCGAAGACAGCGCAAACGCTTTTATACCTGCTGTTTCCATCGATTAGTTGGTTTTTAAAATAGAGATCTTCACAGTCGTTATCTTTATTATCTTCCTCGTCAATTCTCGTCGAGGCTAAGTCAACAAACGTCAGCAAGTCTTGCAAGCCGGTAATTTCCTCCTCTATAGATCCACACAATCTGAGGCGATTTAAAACATCTAACATGGTTACCAATGATAGTCAAACATAGTTTATTCCAAAATATCAATGCTTCTCCATCCCGCATAGCGACCACCCATTGTGCGACAGATTAAGAGAATAATCGGTCCTTCCACAATTCCATAAAATCTTGAAATCTCAAAAACGGCACCTGTCACCGCAGCTCGCGAGCGCCATTTTGAGTTTTCACGTAGCCTCTTCTGAGTGAAGGCAGTCAGCCTCGTAATAACGATAATCACGTGGTTACTTTGAGTATGCTTTGATCACGTGGTTACTTTGAGCATCTTTGAGGCTTGAAGTGAACTTCAAATTTCAGCCGAACGAACCAGTAGCTTTTTTGTTATTTTTGCTTTTGTTTGTCAAACATTTGCAGAATGGCTTTACCTGCCTTAAGAAAACTGCCACGAACGTTTCCTTCAAGGATTCTCAAATTTTCGAAAGTCATGGCGTTGAGCCAAAATCACGGGACGTTTTTCGACTTTTCTGCTAAACTTATCGATGGTGAGGAAGTCTCTATGGAGAAGTACAAAGGACGAGTCGTTTTAGTAGAGAACACGGCATCCCTCTGAGGAACAACTGTCAGGGATTTCACCGAGGTAATCAGTTTGATATCCAATCCCGAGGATTTGGAGTAGACATGACAGAATCATTTTCAATCGTGTCAAAACAGCATTTTTGTACGTAGGGTCATATCGTTGTAGACCGTCTAGACCAAGGGTCTAGACTACAAATCCTGCCTGTCTACTTGTCTAGACCAGGTCTAGACAATAATATCATTGTCAAGTAATCATTTTTGCTTCTGGAACTGCTCGTTAAATTCGTGCACGCTTAAATTTAACCATATGTACTGTAGCCAACGAAAACTATCCATCCGTGGATGGTGAGCTCATGCTTAAATTTGACGATTTTGCTTAAATTTGACATTGAGCTCATGCGAAATTTTTAAATTTTATTTTTCTGATAATCGGTAGCCCTGGTTACGGTAACCGGAAACTTTCTTCAAAAAAATAAACAGACTTCGATTGCGCGAGCGCAAATCATCATTTTGGCGCGCATATTTTGAACCTTGAACCTGGTTTGAACTACCTGCATCAACATTCCTTCGACGCCACTCGCTCAAAGTCGAAGTTCATTGCATTACCGGTTTTGTGTGCATTTGTGTTTGTTGCAAGGGTGGCACCGGACTTGCCCAAAACGGAAGCTGCCTTCCCGAGCAAGGGCTTGCAATGTAGTGATAATTTTTCTTCAACATTCCAATTATATCAGCAGGGGGTGGACTGGGGGGACGCGTCCTCCCAGTTGAAGTTTAGGTCAAGTTTTCAATTCCTCCAAATCCGTCAAGAAACTTGCCATATGGGAGGGGGATTTTGGAGGCGTCGTAATTACACCCGGTAAGCTATTGTTTAGCATATTGAAGGAGACGTGAGAGAAGCAATGATGTTTGAAAATGTCATCCAGATGAAAGCAATTTGCAAAATTGTGAGGGATATTGTCAAAAATTTTCAAGGGGAGGGGGATTTTGGAGGCGCTGCCCTGGACCCGCTTAACAGTGCAAAAGCGACCCCCCTAGCTGTACTTCCAATCAAGTCTGATCATTGCTGAAAAAGGATTCTCCAGAACTTGGTTTTGTCCCCTCCAGATACTTTAGGCTGGC